>CM065922.1:33561032-33668532 GCA_033439105.1 Magallana nippona
GGCCACAATGTGGGGTTGAAGCTCTATGTTGTAATTAAAAAAAGAAAAAATCTTGGAAAATCTTCTTTTCAAAAACTGAAACAACAAAAAAGAATAATGTATAACATTACAATTTGTGGGGAAAGATTGAAAATCTTTTTAATTATACTAAAAGATATTCAAAACTGAATTGTCCGGAAATTTTGTATTTGACGTCAAAAGCTGATATATATATATATATATATATATATATATATTTTTTTTTTTTTTTTTTTTTTTTTTTTTTTTCATAACAATAAGAGTTGAAAAAAACAACTAAAACAGAGAAGCAGACACAAATTCTGTATTAAATCTTATTTTGTTGTCATCGTGCTTCGCGACAGAAAAAGCTATCTTGCTTCAACACTACAGTTTTTAATGTCTTTAACATTTGGTTCACCAGCTCGTGTACAATCATGTTGCAGATGCGTATTTTCATTTTCATGTGGATCCACGTTTTCACTTTTTAAGTTCTTGGTATGGTCTTCTGCGAGTTTTGAATGCTGGTTCTCTATATCCTCATCATGCTCGTGGTCACCTGTGTAACACTTGCTTCTTTGAAGTTCAAACAGCGTTTAACAAGAGGACATGTACATGGAGGCTTAGGGGACTTTGATGGAAAGAGTGTAGTCACCGAAAGTTCAGGGTATGGCTCTTCAAAATGTTGAGAATAGCTTCGTGTATTGTCATTAACATTCAAATTTGCACGAACAGTTTTCACTTTGGCAATCCCTTGAGCTCTTATCTTTTCCTTTTCTCATCCATAGGAAATCGTCGCATGATGATTTTATTGCCATTTTCATCCACAATTTCTGACAGCAGTACATTTTCCCCATCTAAAATGAAAATCAAATGACTTCAAATAAACTATTCAATACAGAGGAATAAAGTTAAATTTTAGTTTGATAGGAATTGGTGAAAATTAGGTAAAGTTATATGTTTACAGCTGTACAGATCTATAAAAGTAAATTGCAGGGTACTTGTAGGGTACTTCATAATGATTTGAAGTCTATAATCAACACATATCAATCTATTTTTATTTATAGCTAATCCGATTTTTTATTACATTACACAGTATTATATTATTCTGTTAACACTCAGGGAATACATGTTTTAATACATGTTATCATAAAATAAAATAAATTCAGGGATTCTTAACATTGCAAAGAATGAATCCTTCAAACGTCCAAAATCGGTCCCCATAATTTATAAAGGAATCAAATTAAAGATTTTCTATTAACTATTGCCTCATTCTTTCCTTCAAACATTGAGGTTTTCAATTTAAATTTCACTTTTTACTTTATTAAACTAATTAGACATTGTCTCGATTAATATATCAGGGTCAGGTTGTTTCAATCGATTTCCCATAGATTTTAGGCCATACCCACATTTTGAATGCCTGTTTTCTGTATGAGCGTATTTATGTTTCAAGTTGTCGTAAATGTGGTCAATAAAAAACAGCGATATTAATCATTTACATCCATGAAAGAAATTGGAACAGTCATGCGCCCATATGTTTATTTAAAAAGTGCAAATTCTTGTGTGATTGTCTCTATAGTAGAAGTAGGATGTTTACTAATTTCAACCCCCCCCCCCCCCCCCCTGACCTCATGAATAACAAAGCCCTGAACACGTGACTCAAATCTGTTTAATCCACCAATGCTACATTGTGATATAAAATCAAATCACATCCTGTCTCATCAAAATCCTACTACCGGTATTTATGGGTACAGTTTGATGCGTCGGACAAGGAAGACCCTATCAATAATTGGTACTGTCAGTGCAAGTCTGGAGCACGCTTGTTGGGCTGCTGTGTGCATGATGTATCAGTACTGTGGTACATAGGATTTCAATGCAAAAGACACTGAGACTGATGTTTCCAGTAGCAATGATACTGCCATTTAACATCAATATCAATTTTTGAACATATTTATTCCTTTTACAAAGCTGTACGCTGTTTAATTCAACCGCATATTTATCGGAACACTGATTTTTCAAAATCATATGCTTAATAAATAAATTCTAGAAATACACGGAAATGAACTAATATCGAATAAATTAATTCTTTTAAGAAAAAAAAAGACGGGTTCAGTAAAATATGAAAAACACTATCCTTTGTCAGGCTTTCTGTTTAAAGATTCCATTTTGTATTTAAAGCGTAGATTTAATTTCCATTAAATAATTTAAGAGATATCTCGTAAGTCAAGCATTAATTTTTAAACAAAACCAAAGAATTGCTACAACTTAATTTTTAATTTTATATTACCCGTCTCAAGCCCGAAAAAGTGAGTTGTTATTAGATTGCTTTCTTTGGTATCACTTTAAAGAAAGACTTTGGAAACACCTTAAACACCCGCTTATATCATGCATGCTATTCGCACGCTTGATTGACGCTCCGCCTTCTTAAAAAAAAAAACCTATGACCTCAAAAGCCATGACAGCGAAGTTGGAATTTTTTTTATTTAATTGATATGATGTTGATAATGGGAGTCTCCCCTGACTATTTTAAAAAAAAAATATATCGATACAGACCATGCTTGGAGTTTTAAGCTAAAATGTCAATATTTTTGCTTAAATGGGTAAATTTCGGTGTTTGAAAAGGGGCGAGATCGCAGTGTTTAAAGGATTAATCGTTTCCTCGACAACATGCGCAGTAGTTCTTTGTATGATTGAATCGATGTCATAATTTACCAAAATATGTAAATGATTTTTTTATTTCTTTTTAAAAAATCAATCAAATTAAGAATCGATCATGAACAACGTAATACTTACATTATTGATGAAAATCTAGCCGCGTTCGTCAAAGCTGCATTGAAGTTTACTACTCGGAAGTAACACCCGATTTACGCGCCATTTATCCATCCAGGTTGAATCTTAAATAAATAATTAGATTATAAGGTTTATCTGCATATCGAAAAGAAGCAATTCTCTGTCGTTTCTGAGATCTTATTGAGACAAGGTTTTTTTTTGTCTCGGGACATTGATAATAGAGTTTATCTCATAAGGATTAACCAGGTTATTCTGCGCAATGAATCATTGTTAATAATTTATGAGGAACGGGCAATAACTCTAAGTAGTCGGTCAAATTTCAATTAGCCCCTAGAGGGTCCCCCATTTATTAATTTCAGAACATTCTAGAACGTCATGTTAATTGGTGAGCAAGCGCTATTAACTCTTCCTTTTTCTTCATCACGCTGCAAGAAACATCGCAAATCTCAGGTTTGATGTAAAAATCGTCATCTATCGTTTTCATCAGTGAAAGAATTGATAAAAATGTGGCGGGCTTCAAGAAAATCTAAGGCGAAGAGTCCATATGCTCGCCCTAGGGTGCCAGGATCTATCGCTGCGGCCTGTACGACCTCAAATATGGTGATCACATCAGGACTCGGGGCGGCCATTAGAGGGTGTGAAGCTGTACCAGTCACATGCACGATGCCTATAGTGTCCCCACTCCAATTTGCATCCAGCCTTAGCCAGCGTTCCTAGCGTAATTGAGTCGCCTTCCTCAAGCAGTCAGAAAAAATGAAAATGTATCAATGAAGATATTTTGGATATATTCCCTTTGATCGATTTCAACTGAATTTCTACAGTATGTGTATTTTTATTAAAAATCATCAAAAAGTGATGGAAGCAATAACTTGGGACAAACTATAGTTCATGTCTCTCAAAGTTTGGGAGAAAAGATTCAAAACAAGGAATTTGTTCATTTGAATAAACTTCTATATCCTGACCCCACGCCTAAACAAACCACTCAGATAGTTTTTGAGGATGGTACTTTTCAAATCAAGCCAAAGATCAAAGAACAAAAAATCGTTAACATATCTCAGTGGATGGATGCATTCCTCATATTTGGGTCAATCTATTTAGTTAAACTTTGCCTTTTTTCAAGTATATAGCAACAATAAAAAGGGGGCAGATAATATGTATCATGGTTAGCAAGAATATGACATCCAGTTTAGATTGAAAAAGTCTATCAACTCGGCAATCAGTTGGTCGTCAGTAGATGCAGAACTGTGGTTAGTTTATATGCAGCCACCAAGTAGTCAGTTTAGAAATACTCAGTTGTCGCAAACTAGCCTAACAAACTCTCGCTTGAAATGTACCTTGTTTAGATCAGTTATTACAAAATTACCCAGATGTTGTTAATGCTAAGTGTTTGTCTAACGGGTTTAGATTTGGTTTTGAATTAAACTACAAGGGTGATAGAAAACGGATAGAATATAAAAACATGCTTTCTACTGATCAATTTGTTGATCAAATTCAAACCAAAGTCGACAAAGAAATTCAGCTAGGGAGGGTGTTAGGTCCGTTCCCGTACCCCCTATTTCCTATTTACGTTGTAGCCCCATTGGTATTCTTCCTAAGAAACAAGGAGACTGGCGCATGATCACCAATTTATCTTATCCTTCAGGGGAAAGTATTAACGATTATATGGATTCGGAGCTTTGTTCAGTCAATTATTCAACTTTTCATGACGCATTACAAGTTATTTCTGCTAAAGGTGAAGGGGCGTTAATGGCAAAAATGGATATTTCCATTGCATTTAGGTTGTTACCTATATGTCCTAAAGATTTTTGCTTATTAGGTTTTAAAATTTTAGATTCATACTACATGCATAAATGTTTGCCCATGGGCTGTTCAATTTCTTGCTCCTTATTTGAAAAGTTTTCAACTTTCCTTCATTGGTTTGTGCAGCATAGATCGAATATTCAGAGTATTGTTCACTATTTGGATGGTTTTTTATTTGTCGAAAGTACATCCACGGATGAATGTCAAATATTAATGCATTGCTTTCAACAATTATGCCAAGTACACGTATTTGATTTTTGGGTTTGGGTATTGACACCTGGTCTCAAATGATATTTATACCAGAGCATAAAATAAGGGAATTATTGACAAAAATACACTACGTTTTGGAATGTAAAAAAGTAACACTCAAACAGTACAGTCTCTAGTAGGAGCATTAGCATTTGTTGTCAAGGCATTGTCAGAAGGAAGGGCTTTCTCTCGTAGGTTATAAGGGCCATGAAAGGTGTCAAAAAATCATATCATTTCATTAGAATAACAAACGAAGTAAAAATTGGACCTACAAATGTGGGTTCAATTTTGCTCAATTTCAATGGAACTACATCGTTTTCTTCACAACAATGGCAGGATAGTGAATTTTTGGAATTTTTTAGTGATAGTTCAGGAGCATATGGTTGTGGGATAGTTTTTGGGAAACAGTGGTCTTGTTTATCTTGGCCAGCATACTGGTCTTCCGACATAATTAAGGGTATAACACTAATGGAGCTTATTCCTATAGTATTGGGGGTTTGCATTTGGTCATCTGAGCTTAAAAACGTTAAACTCCTGCTACACACAGACAACTTAGCATTGGTTTACATTATCAATCAAAAAACATAAAAAATAAAAGGGTAATGGTGTTACTTCGTTTCCTAGTCTTGAAAACTCTTCAGTTCAATATCCAGATTAAGGCACAGCATATCGAGGGTGTAAAAAATAATGTTGATGCGATTTCTCGATTTCAGTGGCCCAGGTTCAGACAGCTAACCCCTTCGGCATATCAGTTTCCATGTACATTATGTATGGTACCAACGCAATTTTGGGAAATAATGCAGAAACTATAAACAAACTTTTGCAAGCCATTATATCTGAAAATACTAGTAAAGTATATAAACAAGCTCTGCGAAGTTTTTATAATTTCAGAGTCAAATGCGTGTTTCAACAAACCTGGCCTCCTCCCTCCCCCCCCCCCCCCTCTTGACCATATCCTCAATTTTATTGCTTATGTGTTTGATGAGGGGTGTTCATTTTCAACAGCCAAATGTTATATGTCTGGAATAAGTTATGTCAAACACCCCAAACATCACTTAATTGTTGTTTTTTGTAATTTTTGAGGATTTCAGGTTTATAAAATAAGGTACATTAAATATCAATTTTGATATTGTCAAGAAAAGGTAGGCTAAATGGTCGCTGAATAATTTTATCAATTACTTGCAATTACAATTACATTGATTTTTTTCAAATGTAATTATTTACTCTCAATTTCTTTAACAAATGTAATTAATTTTTTTTTTGTCTCGGAACAGGACACGGAAAAACGGAAGTTAATTTTGAAAAAACGATGAAAAAAGACCACGGGAATTTTTTCTCTACCATCCTTGAAAATTTCAGGAAAATCTATCCAGTCATCTCTGTGAAATCTTGTGGACAAAAAAGGGAAGATAATAAAAACTAGACATCCGTTCTGATATACATGTATCATCCATATAAATTTCGTGTCTTGATCACTTACAGTTCTGAGATCTCGCGGGTGCAAAATTTGTTTTAAAAAATCTACCTGAGATAATTGAGATATCTCACCGGAAGTAGAATGTTTTTTGTTAATCTACATCGCATAGATGATATTTGTAAGGATTTATACTAATTTCTTCATTGCATGTAAAATAAATAAAATAGGTAAAACAGATTTTTGAAGTACTTCCAGTGACGAATGGAAGTTACGACGAACAACAAAAAATAGTTTCAACACATCTACAACTATAGTTCTATCATTCCACAAAGAATGTTCAAGTCTTTATCGTTTCTGAGATCTCGAAGTGACAAGCTTTTTGTCGCGGGACAGGAAACGTACGACCGGAAATAAGTTTTGCAAAACTGAAAAAAAAACACCTCGAGATATTATCGTTATTTTATATCATGAAAATTTTAGGAAAATCTATCCAGTCATCTCTGAGAAATTCTGCCGCCAAAACAGGGGGAAAATGATAACTAGACTCTTGTTGCTAAAGCAACAAAAAGGTCTTCCGTTCTCATAAACATGTATGTAATATTTAAAAAATAATCTTCTTTCAAGAAGAAAGAAGGTAATGAATATGAAATTAAGTTAAATTACGGTGAATGAAATTTCCAGACGTGAATTCAACAGGTCGGGAAAACTACCTTATATGGATATTGTTGTCATTGCGCAGAGCGATGCGTACCGCGAACAACTGTCCAATCAGTGAAAAAACAACACATGTGATTTACTACATGTTAACGTTTTTACAATAAACACGTGGTTTAGACTAATTTACGACTTGATTTCAAATGACTGCGGGAATGTCAATTCCTAAAAAAAAATTCACTTTTTTGTTAAAAATGCAACGATTAGGTTCTAATGAAGATTTTTCATTTTCACATTAAAATGTCCAAATGAGGTCTTTTGAATGCTTGACAACACCTCCGAGTCGAATGATAGGACCATGAAATTCACGTGAAATCTATATTCACTGAGAAATCAGCGCTTGCAGTAAGGCTTTTGTCAACAAATGGACTTATACAATGCCGTTGATGAAACCAAATTTTTGTAAAATGATTGTAAATGTGAGCATGGAATTAGTAGATGATGATGTAAGTATTGTTTTAAGTGTGCAAAATGCTTGAAAAAATTAATTTTTCAAAAGCAATTACAAAAACTAACATTTTCTAAACGTAGTATTTTTGGTAGAAACCCATGATGCATTTGAACTCAGGAATGTCATTCTGCTGATTGGTCAGTTTGTCGATTACGTCGGTGCTGCATTTATAATGTAAATTTATTCCGACGTCACAGAAAATAGTTTCCCCGACCTGTTCAATGTAAAACAACGATTAAGAAATAAAAATCAATTTTTAAGTACTCCTTTGACGACCGGAAGTTACGCAAATTCATACAAAACAAGTTAAACATATCTTCTTAGATAGTTCTATCTTTGTTCAAACTTTGGCTGTTCATCTCTTTGTCAAATCTGAGATCTCGTTGAGACAAGTTTTCTTTTTGTCTCGGGACCGGAAAAGGACAAACAGAGGTGCTCAATGAAAAAACAAAGTAGTCATTTTTTACCATTTAACAAATAGATATTTTTATTTACCAGTTGATTAAACAGTAAAAAAAAAAAACCCACATGAAATAATTAAAGACTTGATTTTTTTTTAACAGAACCGGAAATGACGGTTTACAAAATTAAATCCATTAGACACATTTTCAGACAAATTTATTTGTTCCGTAAAAGTTTCATTTCAGGATCACTTACAGTTTCTAAGATCTCGCGAGGACAAACTTTGAAAAAAACAAAGCTATTTAATTATAAAATATTTGCGATATCTCATCGGAAGTAGATTTTTCCTGTTTATTTAACAATGTATAGATGTCATACATGTATGTAATCCTTTGAGCTAAAATGTTATTTCCATGTATTATAACAAAAATGAAAAAAAATATCAATTTTTTTAGTACTTCCTGGGACGACTGGAAGTTACGACAAATCAAACATAACAGTTTAAACATATATACATACATAAGACTGCCATCCCACAAAGTTTGGTTGTTTAAGTCTTTATCATTCCTGAGATCTGGAGAGGACAAGGTTTTTTTTGTCTCGGGACCGGGATCGGATAAATTGAAGCAAATTTTAATAAATTGAAAAAAAAACGCATCGAGGTATCTACATTGTCTACGATCCCTGAAAATTTTAGGAAAATCTATCCATTCATTTTTGAGAAATTCTGCCGACAAAAAAGGGGAAAAAGTGATAATAAAAATGAAAGAAAGAAAAAAACACTACAATCACTATCAGGTCTTCCGATGAAAACGAAAGACCTGGATAAACACTACAATCTCTATAATGTCTTCCCGTTGGCAATGGAATACCTTAAAAACACAAGAATCACTATAAGGTCTTCCGTAGGAAACGGAAGACCTTAAACATTGAAAAAGAAACGATAGATTGATTGAAGGGTCTTCCGCTGGAGACGGAAGACCCCAAAATCTAGTCACGATATTGTTACGAGCAACGAAGAGGTTATTCTTCCGATTTTTCGAAGGTATTTCTCGTTGACTTGATATTCGACAGCGAAAGCTGTGATCTTGGAATTTGGGTGAACTCTTAATGCTATTCTACATCGCTTTTCAAACTATTTCTTTATTTTTGGAAGAAAAACATTTTCGATCTTCTAGCCCTTTAAAACCCCCTAATATATATTATATTATGTTGTATAGGTTAATTTCTCTAACATTTTTGCTGCTGAACATATTACAAAATACCGGTATTCCACAGTAAAAAGCTATAGATGTAAGACTTTAAACCCCTAAGGGCCCATAATTTAACGGACCAGAGCCCTTTTTTAATCAAATGAAAGGTATTTCCACTTTAAACACATTTTGTATTTAGAAATTCGTTATCGTTCTTGAGATACCCCTGGAAAAGAACGTTTTTAAAGTTCAACCTTTATCTCCTTATTGGGGCCGTTTGAGAAAATGTTTAGGGTTTATATTGTAAAATACATTATTTTGCTCATCTTCTCTTCTGTATTGCTTTTCAAAATATTTTTCCTTTTTGAGATACTAGTATATAAATTATCAACATTTTGGGCTTCTAACCCTTTAAAACCCCCTAATTATGTAACACCTGTGAATATCATTCTATTGTTTGGGTCAATAACTGTAAGATGAACATTTTGTTTCCTTGATATATTACAAAATATATGTATTCCTCAGTTTTGGATGAAAGAACCTTCCTAGCACCTTATTTTGAGAAGTCAGTACCATTTTCTTTTGTCAAACGAAAGCCCATGTAAATGTCACCAGGTTAACAGGTGTGTGACTGTCAGTAAATATATCTGGTCTCAATAGCTCAGTGGTTAGAGCGCTGGTACGGTACGCCAGAGGCCATGGGTTCAAGTCCCGGTTGAGACTTGAATTTTCACCACCTGTTACATTTGGCGGGGCTGAATGCGGCTGTGTCAATTCATTGACAATTCCACGATGCTGCTAACTTTATAATCAACACATAATTCACCACATTTGGTTTCAAAATTAAATATTAAAAAATGACTCCTCGAGTCAATTTTTAATTTTTTAGCAAAATTCTTCGCTACAATTGAATCGATATGTTTTAAAATACACTCACAATCCTCTTAAGGTCAAGTGTGTATAAGGCATTAGATATCCACCACTTGAAGCAATAGAGACAAACAATATTCATTTGTAGTTAAATTATTCATTTTCATGCTTAAAAGATCTCTCGAGAAAATAAATTTAGAAATAAAACAAAGGAGAAAAGTAAAGTATATAATTTGTATTTTCCTGTGACATGTAATGTGTCAGAGAATGCATTTCTAGTTTAAATATGTCTTGATGCCCAATTTCAAATGTACGTTTGTCATTTCAACATCCTGAGTGCGGGGGATTTGACAGGCTTTGTACGCTCCTATCCTTTGAAATTACTGGTTCAAAATAACGACAGCAGACATATTGGCATGTTTAGAGCAAATATTTTGTTAACCTCTGTTGATAAAGCAAACCGAAATTGATAGTGTGACGCAATATATTAGAGTTCAATGGCAGCGCTCATAGCAGCGGAAAATTTGATTTAATCAATCGATTTTTCTTGATTTATTCATTGTTCCGGGATTTTTATTGAAAACAAATGAGATGTACAATCACAGTAGATGGTAATTATTTGATTTATTGTGCTACATATGTATAATTCCCTCCCCCTTTAATAAACAGGAACATGCACGGAACTAGAGGGGTGGTAAAGGGTTTCCGGACCCCCTGCCCCCCCCCCCCCCCTCGAAAAATTTAAATTTATTAATTATTTAAATTATTAAATTTACAAAGTAAAAATCCCCCAAAATACACCCCCTTTCTGGCAATTAAAATTATCCCTCGGACAAATATTCTGGATCCTCAATTTTTTTTTTTTTGCAATGATCGTTACCTTCATAGCATCAAACACCAAAGAAAGCTTTTGATGACTCACCATGTAAATTGAAAAGCTACGACATGAATAGAACGTAAATACTCCAAAGCCATATCTTGCATTTATATTTTTGTTATTTTTTTGGGGGGGGGGGGGGAGTTTCGTCATCAAAATGCACTCATCAAATAACCCATTAAACATTTACATACAGATTGTATAAAAGATAACCAATTAAATCAAATAGTTGTTTATTTCTTAATTGATTTATGCAGTATTTCACAATACAATTGTGTCATCTACTCATTGCTAAATAAAATTTCACTTCCTCATAAAGTATTTCTGAGTGAATTATAGGTGATTACTCTGGTAGATGACTAGTATGATTTGTAGTGAAATTGGCCTTTTGTTATGGGGAAAATATGGGCATTTTCACAACGCCATGACAAACGTTTCTAGCGAGAAAATGTTAAGTGTCTTAATTGACATGGTCTATAATATGCGTCCTTCTCTCGTTGATTTATAGCGCGGAAGCTGCATTTCATTAATATTTTTGTCAACAACACCAAGAGGTGTGTTCCCGTTTTGCACACATTTGATGGTTAGATTTGAATTTTGTTGTTATAGCAATTATAGTCTGCTTTCGATCCATGATTTTACCTGGATTTTTACGTATGTTTTATCGATGCATAAACAAGAAGAATATAGAGATTTCGTTGCGTTTTACAATTATTAACTTAAACGGATTAGTAAATTTTAAGCCTAAAATCAGCATTTTTTTTCATTTTATAAAAAAATAATATTGTTATGCTTAAATTTCTGTTTATTGATTAAAGAATGATTATTTACGTTAAATATATAATTTAATGAATTGAATAAAAAAAATTTCAATCGAATACCAAGTGAAAGCTGATTTAATGTATGATTAAAGATCAAGGTGAAAACGATCTCACCGGAAGATTACTCCTCATCCAAGCTGGACACATGTTATCATGAATAGTGTGTCCATCCAAGGTGGCAAATTATCATTATTAATTTTTTTTTTGCACCAAGCATCAAAGTGACTATATTTTGTAGTAAAACAACATTCAGTATAAAATAGTGTTGAATTCTGCAAAGTCATCACTCACACTTAGTGGTTCATCATGCCTAATGTTGTGCTTGCTTTTACTTTCATACATGGTATCATATATTTTACAAACACTTGCATAGTAAAAGCAAATTATAGTACATAAAAACACTACACACTTTTCGCAATAATCTTTATAGTTAAACCAAGAACCCGCCTCTCGAATTCTTTTAGCCACTGTTTTTTTGATATTCAATAATTATAAATGAATTGAATAATATTTCATAAATGTTGAATTATTTATCATGTAAGCCCCTAATGGACGAAATATTGGAATAAAGACTTGTCCCTTTCTCCACATTATTCTTCATAGATTCATCAAGTTCAATGTTCTTTTCATTCCTATAATTTGCTGGAAATAAAACATATATTTTTCACACAAAAGGGAAAACACAGTTTTTTTCTTCTTGTTAATCGGGTCACGGGATAACTATTTTCGTCCGTACAAAGCCTAAACTTTTGTCTAAGTTACAACTATCTTTGTATATGTAAACATGTAAATGCTCATTCATTGTATAACAACACATCTTTACATGTTATGGACCTTGTTTAAGGGTTGAGTTCTCAAATTTGGATTGTTGTATAAAGTTCAATGTCATGAGTAAAATTTGTTCTAAACACATAAAGTATTATTGAATTGAATAATTATTGACATAACATTCGATATTTTTACTATATTTTGGAATTATGCTCATACAAAATTTTATTACTTTTAGCAAATCAGAGGAAATTTGGACTAAATTTTTCAAATTTTGTTTTTCATTTCTTCAGTACTATAATATTAAAAGATAAGATTTTATTTATTAGTCAGCAAAATTTTGCATATTTTATGTTGGTTTTATCTCAATTTTTCATTTAGATAATCGTATGGCATACACTACAAAAATATTGAAAATTGCTTAAAAACGATAAAATACACCATATTTTAAAATTTTGATTATTGGCCTCATATAAATTTTATGCCAGCAGAATAAGGTCTGTATAATTAGTTTAGTACTATAAATGTTTTAGTATAATTATCATTCAATTTTTTCTTAAATTGAATCAAAAATGGGTAGGGATTTGAAAACTGATAGAGGAAATTCGGACTGGAATATTTATTTTTGTCAATGAAAACTTGATGCTTTGTATCTATTTAGTGTCACTGCCATTCATAAACTATTTTATTTTTAAAAGAGTTTAGCCATTTGTATTATTTTTACGATTAAGAAAATCTCAATCACAGTGTAAAATTTTTAGGGATATTTCTTAAATTTTCAGAAAATTTTCAATGGCCATTAACTAAAAAAGTAGGTCATTGACCTACTTTTTTGAAAGTGAAAAATCACACAACAATGAAGCATTGGAAAAAAATAGCAATTGTTCTGCTGGTATATTCCTTGATGAGCATTATTTCTTAAATGATACAATATTAGATCATGATTACCTCTAGCTGCAGAACTGTAGCTCCAACGGAAATTCGGGCTGACAGACCATGGAGCTACAGTTCCATCCATACAAAAAAAAAAAACAGAAAATTTATTCCACACAAAAAGATGCGCACGGTTTTGGGCTTATTAAACTTTTTTATGAATATATTCTGTAAATACTTTCATAACAAATAATTCCCGAAAGGTTTTACTACTGCTTTACCACTGTACTTACCTCAAACGTTTTCCCATACACCCTAACCTACCTCAGAAAGTGAAGTATGTTAATTTCATGTCGGGATCAAGAGTCGCCAATTTACCCAGTAAACAAACCACACCGTTTCACTTAGCGCAGCTGGCGAGGGTGTTTTAAAAAGGAATATTCAGGGACGAGTAAAGTTATGACATCTAAATTAAAATATCTCAGAATTTTTGGAGTATGCAAAATTTTCATAAAATACATATATTCCTAAATTAGTTTAATAAGTCCAAAACTGCGCGCAACTTTTTGTGCGCAATAAATATACAGTTTTTTATATGTGTCCTAATTAGTCATGTAATAATTTTAAACTTTAGATTGAAAATTAGTAAAGGACTGTAGCTCCAAGGTCCGTCAGCCCGAATTCCTCGTGGATCTACAGTTCTGCAGCAAGATTACCTCATCATCACTGCAAGGAAAAGTCGAAAATGTAAACACTGTCAAACATTTAATCAAAAAAATCATCGAGATTGGAGAGGAATGTTCTTCATAGTTAATTTTAAATTATGCTGATTCACATTTCATTTATTGTTGAAGAAAGAATGGGTGAATAAAAAAATGTTATCTACGATAAAGGCTCTGTGGTTGTTTTTTTGTTCAGTCATAATTGTTCATAATTCATTTTGAAGTTCACCTTTTTAACTAATGAGCAGCTGTCTTTAATGACAAGTAAATGCCAAGTTGATTCATAATAAATGTTTTAACATCAATAAACGACACACTAATTAAATATTGATAAACATTTCACTGCTTTGATTAATAACACCTTGTTCTTTTTTTTTCATTTTAAATCCACAAACATCCTTTGTGGGTTTTTTTTTCAGAAAGCAAAGTCGCAGATTATAAAAAAAAATCAAGCACAGTCTAATAAGTCTTGGTCGTTTTGGAATACTTTCATAAAAATACAAATCGATCCAGTTCTCCCGTTGGTTGAACACTGCATTTCCCTGCATTGACGTTTGACATCGGTGTTTTCTGAAAATCTTAAGATGACGTATCACTCCCACCTAGTCTTTCCTTTTAAATTATTGACAATCTTTCTCAATTAACGATAACTAAAAAAGTATAATTTAAAAACCAAACAACATCATTCTATTTGTTTTTATTATGTTAAGTCAACAGAAGACAGAAACAAAACTGTAGAATAAGAAAACTTTTCATCATGAAATAATACAACACAGAAAAACCTGTGTCTGCAAAACATAGAACAAAACTAAAAACTTCTGTGGATAGATAATGCATCAAATTGCTTTTTTTAAGTACGCCTTTTTTGGATAAGGTACAATGGATAATTATCAGAAAATTGTTATTAATAAAGATATTGGACTTTTCGAACATTTACATATGTACAATTACAATAACAAGTAACTATGATCTTGCCTCTTTGGGGTTTTGTTTTTCTTTCACTTAAAAGAAAAAGTACAGTAACTGTAAAACGTCCTCGGTCGCCTTCAATATGCGAGCGAGTCATGCTTTTTTCATTGGTTTTATATATGTACATGTACACAATTTACAATACCGGAACACAATACCGTCTTAAACGCCATAAGTGTTCCATATAATATAAATTTCGATTATAGAAATTCGATCCTTACAAAAACACACTAAACAATTTATGGAATAAATAATCTTTTTTGACTTTAATGGTGTGATCGTTACAGTCAGGCATTTGATCAACTCCAATAAACCCCAAAAAGCTTTATTATATACTAAGTATTTGATCACGTACATGTATCAGCTCCATAAAAGTCAAAGAATGATTCCTAACTACTTAAATTCAAATTATTTTTCAATAATTTTACGTACAATTAAAATCATCAATATTTATACATTATTTTTTTTTTGCTTACCTGAGCTAATAGGTCAAGTGAACTTTTCCAATCACTTTTTGTTCGGCGTCCATCTGTCTGTCCGTCGCTCCGTCCGTCTGTAAACTTTTTACATTTTTGACTTCTTCTCCAGAACCAATTTCAACCAAACTACACACAACGCATTATTGGGTGGAGGGGATTCAAATTTGTTTTGATAAAGGGCCACGACCTCTTTCAAGGGGAGATCATTAAAAAATATTAAAAATGTGTCTGCTTTTTTCAAAAATTTCAAAAACCATTTGGCCAGAAAAATTAAAACTTGTTGAATCATGATCCCCGGGGGATAAAATCTTCTCAAATATATTTTGATCAGAAAACCTAATACTTATATTGAAGTATCCTTAATTAGTAAAGTTTTAATTTTGTTCAAATCATGACTCCCTAAACCTGATTTTTTTTCATGGCTATTCTAGCTCATGTGAGCGATGTAGCCCATGGGCCCAAAAGTGAATGTCGATTTTTCAAATAACGTAGATTGTGTATTATCATGCAGTGAAAAACAACTAGTACTGCTGTTGAACACTCCAATTTTAGGCAATATACTAATGATGAGTTTTTTAACGACTGTACCACTTTCCCTCAACACTCATTCAATTTTTCCTATCTTTAATTCTATGGCTAGGCCACAATATTCAATAAGGATATATGTTAAAACAGAAAATTCCGCGGATGAACCTACAGATTCTACACGAAGTTTACGATTCTTGCACGCTATGTTGTTTTTCTCGATAATTTACCGCACGGTACCCTTTTTATAAGACGCACTCGATTACTATAGTGGAGTGACAAAGCTAGAAAAAGTGTCTTATTTATTCGATTTCAAGTTTCTTAAAGGTTTAATCCTCTTCAAACATTTTTGCCAGGTCGCAGAGTTTTCTCAAGTCAAATATTCCTAAAAGGTGATAAAATTGAGGATTTTAACGTGGGTTTGTTTGTTTTTGCTATCGAACATTCTAGTTTATACAAGGTAACATTTAGATGACTATATATCTCTGGAATAATAGTTATTGTAGTCCAGAATGTCAAAGCAATATTTATTTTAATCATTTTTTTGGTTCATATTTTGTCTGTATATCTTTTATCCCCTTTCCCATAAATAGAAAGCGTCTAAATATTTCGATTTCGATCTAAGAATGTGTACTTCGTGTATTATGATAAACATTCTATTATATATATATATATATATATATATATATATATATATATATATATATATATATATATATATATATATATATATATATAATCTTTCTCTAATTCGATAATTTGATTTAATAATTAATATTTTTTATCATGTCGAATTTCATATCAAGGGATAAATTATTTCTAATTATATTCTTTAAATATAAATGATCATTTGATTCTTTCTATTTATAGGGAACCGGAACAATTTACAGTGTCATTAGCTACAAATTATACATATAATTATACTTTTTCGTATGCATGAACGACTTTTTCGGGCGCTTTGGCCCGCTGGAAAAAAATGCATCATAATTTATTCGTTACGTTTGCCCCACCTACACGCAGCGGTTCGGAGTTAATAAATACACCAGGCCTTAGAGCTGTATTAATGAAACAGTTGCCTGGTTGGAAGCGGTGTTTTCATTTCGCATGTCGATTTCATCTGGATAATGCAGCTACGCTATGACAGACATAAGGATACTACTGATTGTATGTTTTATTGGATACGTAACGTTGTCTTTTGGCCATTTCCTACCAACTCAATCATTTCAATCACCGTTTCTTCCTAGTCGAATCCATCTTAATCCTAATTTGCACGCTGGGAATTATGGTCGTCGTCCTGTGTTAAATGTGTTTTCCCGATTTTTCCCATTTTTACATTCTCTTAATGTACATCAAGCTCAGTCTCATACAATGTTCAACATGCATTCGCATTTAAAATCGCACGGCAACTGTGCAAGCGAGCAGTTTTCCGGAAGACGGGCGGTTTCACACACGGAAGTAGCTCGGAGTTCATCGTATGATCGTAAGGATTTACTGACACAACCCCCTGTACAAATGTCGGATTTTCAGAACTTACATCCAACTGTAAAATCGAAACCTACAAACTTCGTTAGCGACGTTGCTAAATTACCTACAATTCCATTGGAGAGCAAGTTTAAGAACGCTCCAAATGCGCAATATTCTGAAAATATTGTCAAGGTAAACCCAACAGAAAATCCAAATACTAGTCAGAAACTTGGTGTAAAACCTACTCTCAGATTGGGAAGTACTAAAAGTTTAAAAGAAACATCCGGTGATCCTAAAAATCCAGATTGGAATTACTTTGACTTTATTACTAACAAGGACTTCATAATAAAACTTATAGAAAATAAGTTAATCAAGCTTCAGAACCGGGAGAAGTTTGTAAGGGGTATATCGGTGAATACTCAGTTGTATGACCAAATAAAGAAAATAGAGGATGCAATGGGTATAACAGTATCATTGGGGAATCGGACAACAACTGTACCCCCCGCCCCCGTTCCGGCAATTAAAACAGGTAACAATTCTATTTCAGGAAATGGTAATAAGTCTGAAGGGTTAATGAGATTTAAACGGCATTTTCACGCTTTAATTTCCTTGTTGTGCACTGTTGCATGTATGTCTTTACGCGAGATGAACATAGCGTGATTTAGCTCTGTCATTAAATAGTTTTGTAATTGTTATTAATTAATAGTTGAGTAAGTATAAAAAGAAACAAAATGTCTCGTTGACCGAATTTGCATTTTTATGTCACTAGATAGATAATTAATTTTTACGTACATAATATAGAACATGTACATTTATATACACATAAACATAAATCACATACATACGGATTGTATTTTCTTATCAGAAATGATTTGCTTTTAATTCAATTCACCCACAGGGGTGAGGGCAAGAGTAGGAAAAAAAATAAAGCAGGAGGTAAAAAAAATAGATGAATGCAATTACCAAAGATTTTAGCCTTTGGAAAATGCTCAAGACCAATATTTATTGTACTCTTGGTATTTGCAGTTTTTTAGGAGTACATTGTATATATTTTTCAACATAGAGTCTGTTAATAATGTTATGTTTCAGTGCCCGAATGTTTAATTGTTTAGAGAATCTAAATTTACTTGTGTGTGTGTGTGTGTGTGTGTGTGTGTGTGTGTGTGTGTGTGTGTGTATATATATATATATATATATATTGCTATTAAGATTAATAGATTTTCAAGGCGATTAATGTCATTATTTATGTACTTACAAACAGAATAGATTTGTTTTTAAAATTCACATTTAACTGTAAATCATCAAGCCAGTATTTAATTTTGTACCAAAGTTCTTTTATGAGGTACCATTCAGAAAATAAATTGTCTATTATATTGTTTCCGATAACTGTCCACAGAAAGAGAATAGAGCAGAGTTGACTTAATTACAATTACATAAGTATTTATTTTTGCTGTAAGTGGGTTTGAAGCCATTGTAACATACTTTCTTGACTACAATTAAAATGCAAATTATAAATAAGGTTCCACTGTTTTCTTCAAAAGTAGTATCCCTTTTGTTCTCATTTTTAGTTCACTTGAGCTGAAAGCTGATTCTGATCACTTTGTGTCCGGCATCCGTCTGTCCGTGAACCTTTTACGCTATAGACTTCTTCTCCAAATTCTCTATATAGTTAGGCCGATTTCAACCAAACTTGGAACAAAGCATCCTTAGGTGAAGGGAATTTAATTTTTTTTAAATGAATTTGTTGGTATCTTTAAAAATATTTTTCTCAAAAACCATTTGGCAAGAAAAGATGAAACTTGTCTTGAAGCATCCTCAGGTAATGAAGATTAAAGTTTGTTCAAATCATGATCCCTGGGGATAGGATAGGGCCATCATAATAATAGGGCCAAATAAAACAGTGGGAAAGTATACCATTTTGAATAACACAAAAAGTTATAGTCTTATAAAAACTTTTCATCCACTTCTAAATTGAAATTCCAAAGCTAAAGATGGTTAAAGTTTGGAATATAAGGTCCCATGAAACTGTCAAATGCTTTTTAAAAAATCTATTAACATATAAAGGGGAGAAATATTATTAAATTCAGTGTAACTCATTATGTCATATACAATTTGCTACTGAAATCTTTAGCCCCCCCCCCCCCCTCCCCCCTTAAGCTTGTGGTCCCACTTTTCTCTGTCCATCCGGATCCGGAATTTGTGAGGCCACACTAATGATCCATGATCCGTTCTTAATGTAAATTCACGTCCAGTAAATACCTGTAATACCGAGCGCAGCGAGAGGCGGGCGAGGCGAAGCGAGGCTTAATGGTAACATGTATATATAAGAAAATCAGTGAAAAATAGAAGTTGAATCAGGGGTACTAAGGGCCAAAAAATTTTCTTCCAGCCCTGGGCGCCGCCATATTGGCCGCCATTTTGTTAACCAAAAGTTAACTCGATCATTATATGACTGCGCTTGTCGATGTTTTTTGCCCCGAAACTCGATTTAAAAACTTTCCAATGTTTGATCGAAAGTAATTAAGATGAAAATAATTGACTGTGCAAACTATACAACTTTTAACAGTGCTTTAATCAAGAAATACGACTAGTTTCACGTATGTCTTATCAAATTATTAGATGGAAAATAAAATCATTAACATCAAGAAACCGATCTTTTAGACACTGAAAATTATAAGCATTGAAAAAAGAAATAAAAAATTCTCGGAATCAAGAACTTTTCTTCGGCTATTTCCGAAGACAAAACTTTTACGTTTTACGTATGAAACATGACGTCATAATGAAGACTGAGCACGCGACGTTTAGTTTAACTTTGGCATATGATTTGAGTAGATTAGGCGAATCCTACCGTGTGCGTTTCAAATAAATTTTATTCTACAAAAAAATTAAACTGCACTGTGTTGAATCTAGCTGCGCTCGGTCCAACGGTCACACCGTTTATATATTATTGAAATGTTTAACGAAAAACACAAGTGCTAACATTTCCTTGCGAGTAACATGGTAAATTTTCTCTGCAGTTGACAACGTTTGGCTTCCATAGGCGATCACTCTTTCATTTCCGTTTTGAATTTGAGATAGCATTGCTCCTATAGTATCACTATTCGCATCTGTATCCAGAATAACATTACCACCATTCACGTCTGGATATCCAAGAACAGGTGCACTCACAAGCTTAGATTTTAATAACATAAAAGCTTCATCACATTCCGGCGTCCATATCCATGTTTTAATTTTGCTGGTTAGTTCATTTAAGCATTTGGCCATTTTCGCAAAATCTTTATAAATCGCCAGTAATAAGACGCAAGTCCTAGGAAACTTCTAAGTTCACTTATATGTGTTGGCGTTTTCCACTTTTCAGCAGCAGTGGTTTTACTTGGATCTGTTTTAAGTACTACTCCGCATAAGAATCATGCAATATGAAGATTTTTTTTTCATTGATGACCTTTTTGACCTCTCTGCACTTAAAAAATAACCCTACTGCACCTGGTGAAATTTTTATATGTTATTGTCAAAAATGCCTTTTTTTAATTTCAAGCAGTAGTTTATTAATATGATCAAGGGTGGGTACTGTTTTTCTATAAAGAAAACTGTTATTTTTGAGATATATAACAATAATGGTTACTATGGGCGATTTAACCATAGTAACAACACTTTTAATGTTGTGATAAAAATGATTTTGATATTTCATTAAATTGATAAGACCTTTTTTGTACAAAAAACAGTTTAAATTACTTTGTAGTTATAATTTTTCAGCTTAATCAATCTTACTTAATATTTCTTAGTTTCAAAGCAGTGTGTAGCGTTTAAGCACTAAAAATAGATGTTTCTATGGAACAAGTGTATCCTAGCAACAGAGTATCCAAAACACAAATTGAAGGTTCATTGATGTTAACTGCTGATATCATAACATGTTTATAAAGAAATTAACTGAATTTCGTATTTTGAATAAATCGTCTCCTGCATGATTTTAAGGTGGAGTAGTACTTAACTCCTACTTCTAATATAACATGTCCTAAGAAAGTCACTTATCCAAGATTTTTAAGATGGTCATCAAATGTTCGGCTGTACTCAATAATATCGTCAAGATAGAGAACGATAATATGCCATTGTAATCCATTTAACGATTTTTCAATAACTCGCTTGAAAGTTGCATTATATAAACCAAATGGCCATAACTTTATATTGCTACAATCCTCATCGTTGTGTTCCAAATGCAGTTTTGTCCTGTCACTTTCACGCATGGGTAGTTGATGATACGCCAAATTTAAGTTCAATGATGTAAACCATTTTGATCAAGAAAAGGCGCCTAAATCGTTAGCAATTATGGGTATTGGATATGCATCTTTAATTGTCTGAGCATTTAATCTCCGATAATCCACACATAGTCACCTAGGTTTGTCTTTCTTCTGCACTAATACCGATGGAGAAGATGGGCTATAAGATTCCTCAATCAATCCTTGATCCTTTGATTTTTCAATTTCCGCATCTAGAATTTCCCGTTTAAAAATTAAAACTCGTCTCACTGGTTCAATGCGATGTTCACCAATCTTCGCGCGCAGTACAGTAATGTTGGGATCTGTAAATGCATCCTTGCAATTAATTAAAATCTTCTTAAACTCGTTTGTTTTGTTGACAAATGTTCACATCCTCCGCGATACATTTCACACAAAAATTCAAGAAGTTAAACTGATCTAGTTCCTGTTTTTATGTCAAATCTTCATGTGGTAAGGATTCGATAACATCTCTAACTGGTGTCAATACTCCAATTTCAGTGTTCTTCTTAACACATACTTCACTATTACCTGGATTAAATACTCGCAAATAAAACACTTATTTTCAGATTTCATTAATGCATGCGCAACTGCCAGTCCATACATATGAATAAACATTTTAAACGGCACTGAAACCCCTTCTTTGGTTTTTGCACCCGAAATAATCTTTGATTTCATCACAGCTTCATTTTTCGGAAGAACTGTTTCATCCTCAAATGAAACCACCAGGCAACCTTGATCAACTTCAGTTGTGTTCACAATCTCATCACCATGTAATTCTGTGTATAATTCCGCTGGCACTTAAACTTTGTCATAAAATTTTGTCCAAGCAAATTGCATTTCACTCCTCAAACAAAAACGCGAAAATACACATTAACTGGTCCAAAAGAAAACATCATTTTCGTAGTTCCAACGATGTTTAAAATGGTTCCATCAGCAGTCTGAAATTGTTTCCGTGCACGTTCTAGTACTGGTCTCTCTTGCAGAAGTATATTGTAGTACACATCCTCTGTAATGAAGGTATTAATCGCACCTGTGAAAAGGGCTAAATCTAGCCCTTATTTGTTTAATTTTAATCTCTTCAGGCTTGCAATGTAATCGTTTGATTCTTTTTGTATACTGTCACAAGACTATATGTTTAACAGCAATATATTTATATTCAGTTAATTTCCAGTAGTTTAAATTTAAACAGCTCGTTTTTCTTAGTCTCATTATAAGACTCATTATAAGATTCCTAAAATGAATTCGCATAAGAAAAAAGTTAAATCTTTAAATGTTTATCTTATTTTTTATACCACGAAAATATTACATCAATTGACGTTATTGTGATTTTATTACGGGCCGCCAGAAGGCGGTCCGTTATTGCTAGCGATCTCGAGCGCTAGCAACTACGTTAGTCCATATTTCTGGAAGACGCATGCTCGATTTCACGGTCTACCATTCTGGGAAAGCTGCTGTAAACAGACTGTTCGGTGACAATTTCGATTTATCATAAAAATATGATCCAAATTCTGAAGTTTCCTACACAAAAAGTACAGGAAAAACCTCCGGTCATATATTGATGCCAAGATTGTAGAGATCAACTGGTAAAACCTAGCTTTCCTTACAGTTACACTAGAAGTACCACCTCCTACATACTTCCGGCAAGCTCAGGAGTATGTCGGAAAGACAAGAAGCGATTGGTACACACTAATATAGTTCTTTAATTTTTTCATTTTTCCTTTTTTGACGGAAAAGCCCGATTGTTGTAAACAAAGGAACGACATTCAGGCGGGAAAATCTTACTCCGAAGCACAAACACAGATAATTTCTCATGGGTCAATTTAACTTAAGTCTGGAAAAAATCCGGGCAAATAAACGACATTCACTCGGGGAAATTTACGCCGAATCACAAACAAAAGCAAAGAGCAATGACTGTCCAATCAAGCCAAAAAAACCTTTGTGTGTATAAAAATAGCTACAGCGCTAGCTCACCTATCTTTTCAAAAAGATAAGCTTGTTTGATATACATTTAGATATTGTAACTGCGTTTCTGCGGGACAGTTTTTTTTTTATAGAATTATTATCATGCTTATTTTTATGAATTAAAAGTAAATTTGCATGTAGAAATATGTTTAATGCCTTTAAAAAAATTACATAATTTTTTGTTTTACTCGTAAATGTAAAGTAGGTCATTTTTTCGAGACTATAATCTATTCGGATTATTTCATTCTTTTTAAAACAATGTATCGGGATCGGTATACACTATTTTTTCCCAACAAGGCCATTTTTTCCCCCGAGTTGTTTCATTTTTTGAATTCTTTTCATGTACAATTAATTTTGTTTGTTTAAAATTTGTGTTTATTTTTAATTATTTTGAGAACCTCACGCAATTAAATAACCATGATTATCTTCATAAACTTAAGTGTAGATAAGATTTATAATTCCATTTAGGAAAAAAATTATCCGGCTTATTTTTTACCTTTAAAATTGTGCAATTTCTACCAGATGAACATGATCTTACATGTACCTTTAAAATAATCCATATCTATTTTATTTGGTCCCTTGAAATCATATAAAATAATGCATTAAGTTTTAATTCAATACAATGCAACAAAAAAATCAAAATGGTTTGAATACATAATCTCCAAGGAAACAATGATGAGTTGAACTTTGTATTAGAATAATGTACAAATCAATGTGTTCTCCATGACTTCATACTATGGCAATGGTCATGCAATTACCGTTAGAAATGCTTACAGTAACGAACTCGATTCTCAATAATAATAGTAAAATGTTAAACTTCAAAACGTATTGCAGAAAATATATTAAATTTTACCATAAAAACTAGTACAACCAACTCGTTATTTTCTTCTATGTGGTGTGTTTTTTATGAAAACAACCAATGATGATTCATACAACAATTTTATTTTTTGCGGCCCATTTGACACTTGCGTCAATATGTTTTCTTGTAAATTAGTTGAAATCCCTTTAGATCATAGAGATGAATTTACACAGGTCTAACGTTTTTCTTCCTATAAAGTTCGTAAAGGTGAGGTAAACACCTAAGCTTTCCTCCTTATTTCATCTGCTGAGTATTATATAATCCAACTGCAATATATTTTATTACTTTGATAATTCCCGTCTGATATTAATACTAAATAAATGTTTTGGATAGCTACAGTAGATTTCATATCTAGAGAGGGTGTTAACTTAGAGATATAACCTATCATTTATTGGGCGTTTGGTGTTTATTAGTATACATTTATGAATCGCCATTTAAT
This sequence comes from Magallana nippona, assembly GCA_033439105.1. NCBI lineage: Eukaryota > Metazoa > Mollusca > Bivalvia > Ostreida > Ostreidae > Magallana > Magallana nippona. The sequence goes on from CM065922.1 coordinate 33,585,948, forward strand.
TTGTTTTTTATTTCATTTTTATTGTAGGTAACAACAGAGATGGTCAGTACACCGCACTTTCAACGTTCATGGGGAACTTCTTCTGTGCATGGTGCAAAGCTCATAACGGGAGGCAAAGAAGCACTTGTCTTAAGTTTTGCTTCAATGATATTATTCGCAAAAATGGCCGCTCTGATGAACACGATCAACATTAGAGTAATCAACAGAGAATAAAGAAAATTCGCCCATAACGACTTTAATTACTCAAGCCGTGAAATACTCAAAGAAACTACAAAAATGATATGGTTCTTTTTTTGTACAAATTGATCATGAGGAATTCCATTATTTATATCATTACAGCTTTATGAGGTGTTTTTTGTTTAACATTTGATTGATCTTTTTTCTTTTGCTTTTTTTTTCTTTATGCATGTACATTTTGTTTGGTCACCAAAAAAACCTACTTAATTTGTATATGTACACCCAAAAGTAATGTCGCAGATGCGATAAATTCATGAAACCTCATCGTATAGCGACAAATTTGGAACTCTGAAATATTAGAATAAATCATTTAGATCTAAAACTTTTAATTCAAACTAATTGAAAATTAAAAATTCTCAAAATAACATATTATATTATGCGTGATGCAAGGATAGTCGCTGCACGCCTTTGACATTATTACATATATCACAGGTGTGAGATTAGCTTGTGCGAGACAGAAGTGGGAGATTGTTTATCTTAAACTGTGTACTACAACGCCGCTATAAAATTGTAATCAAACATCATCTGTTGTAAGAAAAATGATAGAATGTGCAAATCCATGAAGTAATTGGTTTGTTTAACTGATTAAAATTTATCATTATTTTATTTTCATTGAAAAAAAATGTCGTAGGCTCGCTTCTTGACTTGCCCTATATGGATAAACCGAAAATAAATTTTTGAATGTCAGAAATTTGTCAGACATCGTTTTTTAATGTTAAATGATGCGAGAAAAATAATCACTCATCATATGCTCATGTGGGATATTGAAATTTCACTTCTGAGCCAAGATTCGCGGCCAAGGATTCGAGTCTTCGAATCGGTGGAAATTCACTATCCCACACACGTAATAATGAATGATTCAAATACATGTAGTGTATTCTTGATGTTTCGTTTTAAATTCACAATTCTGCCCTTTGCAAAAAATTTGCCAGGATGCTTTTTTCAACTTTATTGTGTTTTTTGTTTTTTGTTTTTTGCAATTACCCTATTTCAAAGGCTCATGTGAGCTTTTCTGATAAAAAAAAATTGTCGAATTTTTGAATAGGAACATAAAAGGTTAAACTTTTCAAATGCTTGCCAGAAAAGTTGAAACCTATGTTAAAACATCCCCAGAGAGCACAGATTCAAGTTTTTCAAATAATGATCCCCGGGGGTAGGGTTTGGTAATGTAGGAATATGTAGGGGAAAATCTTTAAAAAAAAACTTCTCATATAATAATTTGCCAGAAAGTTGAAACCTATGTGGAAGCATTCCCAGGTAGTGAAGTATCATGTTTGTTGAAATCATTATCCCTAGAAGTAAGGTGGGACCACAATGCTACAATTTTTACATAGGAATATACTGAGAAAAATCATTCTTAATCTTAATTATTAGGGACTCAGCAAAATTGTACAGATATTTTTATATTTGATTTATTAAAGCTGTTTGGATCTGAGTTACATGTATTTCAGTTTTGTGTTGTTGCTCAGATGTGCAATGTGGACGCTGCTTGTCCTCTTGTTTTAAATTGCAATCAGCAAAATAAAGGGCTCTACAAAAAGTAATAAGCATAGCCTTAATGTATCCTTTGTCTATGAATTATTAAGCGAAGCATATGCTTTTATAAAACATTGGAACCATCTCTAAAGCATCCTATTTATTTTCTTTAAAGGGGCATGATCACGATTTTGGTGAAAAATTATTTTGCCGTTTTTAATGTTTACAATGCGTCAGTTCATTCTAATACTCAGCCAAAATTTGAGTGTCAGTCGTTGTGTTACATGTATATGTGAGATATTGAGCTCACAATTCTTTGTTATTTAAACAAAGCTCATGCCATGTCTTGTTTACATTTTGAATGTTCAAGTAAAATTTCAGTTTTAGATCTAAAATGAATGTGAAAAACGCTAGTAGCTGTGTATTTGTGCTTAAAACGAATTAGCAGATAGAAAATTCAGATTGAAATTGAACTTTTACTTGTATATTGAACCTATGTAACCAAAAACAGGGCACGAGCCTTGTTTACATAAACAAAGAATTGTGAGCTCTGTACCTGAAATTAATTGAAAGAACAACCGATTTTCATAATCAATTAAGGCCGAAACAATATACCCCGGTATTTCTACATAGTATTCAGATTTTAGATATGTAGTAATCTCAGACTCCTTGAATTTTTTTTATATCCAAATGGAATTTAATCTTTTCTTTAATAATTCATGAAGATCATTTTATTTTAAGTAGTACTTCTGAGTTGTCTGTTATTTATTCTTTGTTGATAAATCTTTTTAAAAAAAAAACCCAAACAAGCTGTTATGTACACTGATGACTAATTCTTATGTATATACTGACATTAGATTCAGATGGACAATGAATAAATATTTTTTTTTTACAGCAACACCTATTGTTACAAATAGTACACAAAGAAATATATATGTGATACATGTATAATAAAAATTTCATCCTGCTCGAAGTTGAATTTAAAAAAAAATTATTTAGATCAACATCAACCTTATTTAAATTAATGTTTTGGATCAGCAAGATTGGATCAATATGGATCCCAAATGAGGTGGGCACCTGTGCACTTTCAAATAAATTTCCATCTTTACTGAGTTAACTGGTATTGAGATTCTATAATAAAGTTGCATGTTGCCTGTCTGGCTGACAGGATGATTATTTGCTATTATCAATCACAGAATTTTCAGATTCAGTTTAATTTAATTACTTATTATTTTGATAATTTTCTATTACTGTTACCTTATGTACACAAAATTTCTCCTTAACTCCTTTAACCCATGATACTACATGTATATTCTTGTACATTCTATAATCTCACTTCTTTGTTTTCGGGAGAGGGTTCATAAAGCTAGGCTTTTCAATAAAATATGCTTTTAATAAATTCACTTTAAAATGATAGTGCTTTATTTCAAATTGAAGCTCAAAATCATCTTTTGCAACACAAATACAGTATCATCAGTAAAAAAAAATCCTCGTCCATTGCTCTGTTTACTATGAAGTCGATTGCTGACTAGGTCATCTCTGACGAATAACACACAGGGGTTTCTTCTCTCGTTAAAGATCGGCAAAACTCGGAGTTCGCGATCGGCTGCAGCTGGGATTTTCAGCACACTTAACTGAGCTGTGCGTTCTTATCTGATACTAGTCAAGTGGGAAAATGGTTATAAACTGATTTATATTTATCAAAAAAATGTTTTTAGAAGAAAATGATTTTGTGTCACCTGTCCTTTAATCTATTTATACCAAAAGGATCTGAGGCCTCCTTCAAGCATTTATTGCCCCTGAAATTATTGAAATTTCGATAAAATCACTTCCAACTTTTTTACTACATGTATGTAGATATAATAGAGACTTCGGACCACTTGTGATGGAAGCGTCTACCTTGGCTGATCAAAATGACTTAAAGGTCAAACGTCAAGGTCCTTTTAAAATATGTTTATTAATGAATCTCCTTTGAATTACAGAATCCTGCTAAGTTTTCAATAGTTTGCTGGATTGCTCATAAGGTATACGATTCGGTCATCCAGGTATCACATCAAGGTCCTGTGGTTACTCAAGTGTAAATTGTTTTCACAGTCAATCCATTAAAAGCAAAGGCTTGAAATTAAAAGAAAAATCTCTTAGAAAAATCATTGATGGCTTCGCGGTTTTCTCAATTTCTATTACAACATACATGTATATCACTTGTATAATAATTTTTTTTTAGCTGTAACTGTTTAATTAGTCCAAACTATAGCAACAATGTTTGATAAAATATGGTGAAAAGTATAACAACACACTGCAAATCTTTACTAGATATAACTCACTTTATTGATGTCACACCTGAGTAATCACATGACATAATTCAGAACTAAATGTCATACCTGGCTAACCAAATTGTACACCCTATTGAACAATTTACCAAGTTATTAGGCATTCTGTACCTTTGACAAATTTTAATTAATAATTTAATTACATTATCTGAACTGACTAATGTTTAATTTACAGTTTATTAACCCCCCCCCCCCCCCCCCCATTGTGGCCTCACCCTAACCCCAGATATCATGATTTGAACAAACTTTAAATCTTTAAAAATCTTCTCAAAAACTGATCAGCCAGAAAAGCTGTAGGATGCTTCCGCACAAGTTACAGCTGTTTTGGCTGATCGGTTTTAGAGAAGGAGGTTTCTAAAGATTTTTCTTTATATATTCCTATGTAAGAATTCGACCCCTCATTGTGCCCCCACCCTAGCCCCGGGGATCATGATTTGAACAAACTTAAATCTACACTACCTGAGGATTCTTCAACACGAACAAGTTTAAGCTTTTCTGGCCAAATGCTTTTTGAGAAGAAGATTTTTGGAAAATACCAGTAAATTTTAAATGATTTTTAATTATATCCCTTTAAAGAGGGCGTGGCCCTTTATTGTAACAAACTTGAATCACTTTTACCTAAGAATACTTTGTGTCAAGTTTGGTTGAAATTGGCCCAGTGGTTCTGGAGATGAAGTCGAAAAAGTGAAAAGTTTACGTACAGAGAGACAGACAGACGGATGCCAGACAAAAAGTGATTGAGCTTTCAGCTCAGGTGAGCTAAAAAATCTAACAATTTATCATGTCACGTTAAAACGTTTATTTATTTCGCAAAACCGGCTCCATTTTCTTTTGCATGTTTTAAGCACACGTGGTCCATTATACAACAAAGAATCTTTTCATCAAAATAGTTTCTGGCAAATTCATCCAGTATGACAGCTACAAACAAAGTCCACTGGTCCTTCGAAGCGCGTACATCAGACAGGCATTGCCAGTACAGAGTACACCAGACAGTCATTGCCCTGTTGGCAGTCTACAAAGAACCTCGTTTTCGGAATTCGGAATACCGAACCCAATTTAAAAAAAACACGTGCTAAAAAAGCAAAATAAAATGAAAGTTATGCATTTTCCGATTAAAACAAATTATATAATACATAAGATCAGAGTGTGTGCATACTAATATTATGCACGTTCTGTCAAAATATGTTTCAATTTGACCAAGGGCTTCTAGTAAAGAAATTTTTATTAAAAGTCACCCCCCCCCCCCCTCTTTTACACAAATTCGAGATTATCTTCATTTTGGAAATGAGTTAGTGTTTGATTTTTAGGATTTATATTCTCCTTTTCATAAAGATGCTCTGTGCCAAATTTAACATCATTTGGTCTGGTGATTCTACAGAAGATGATTTTTAAAAATACACCTTTTCCCCACTTTCAATATTATCTCCTCTTTAAAAAAGAATTGGCTATTAATTTTTAAAATAAAGTTGCTTTGTTTCAAATTTGGTTGAAATCGATCAGTGGTTCTAGAGAAGAAGTCAAAAATGTGAAAAGTTTACAGACAGACAGACAGACAGGCGATCGCTGGACAAAAAATGATCAGAAAAGCTAACTTGAAACTTTGGTTCAGGTGAGCTAAAAATAGTACAGATGTCTTTAACATCGGGGCACTATAATTTTACATCCGAGTGATTTTTACCCGTTGAATTATTTCTAGATATATGAAGCGCCGCCGGAGCGGTCGTATTCATATTTCGTCTCAGAAGTTAAAATCTATATTTTGGTAGCGTAAATCCTTCCTCATCTCTTGGAAATAACTTAAGTTGTCTATTCTAAAGTTTATTTACACACATAACAATCCCTTAATAACGGCAAGAATATTCAAAGTAATAATAATCACTATATTATCCAACAATACAATCCAATAAATCAAATAATAAAAATGTAGTGAACAGTCCGAATGAGAAATTAAAGTCTATCTTAACACGGTTTCATCCCAGTATTTATACTATGGATCCGTTCCTGACAGTTAAGAGCTTATATTATGGATCCTTAAGAACAGGAGTCATTGAGGTAATTATATAATCAATTTAGTGGTCAGCATGTGGTACATAGCATAGACGGGTGGGGTTATTAAGGACTCATTACTGATAAGAATGTACAGAGTGTGAAATATACGAATTAACGAATTAATTAATATAACATCATTCAAAACCGTTACATAAATATCAAATGGACCAAAAAAAAAAAAGATTCATGGTCTATGTCCTTGGGCAGGTTCTTTACCATATCCTCCAGCTGGCTCTCGTCCACACCTGGAACAGTCAACAACTACGGTTAGTTTCATCAAAATTTAAAAAAATGTATCAAATATTGTATATTATAGTCAGACATAATGCAATATCGTATATCATATGATGCACTATTTTGAATATTTCTAAGAAGAGAAAGAGGGCCACTCACTGTGACCTTTATATAAGGATATGAAGAAATGAAGATGCTTACAATGTGATATCACTACTGCAGTAAACGTAGCACTGCATATTTTCAGGATAAATATTTTGAAAACATTATCCTTCGGTTCAGGTGAGCGAAAAACTTACATCTGCTCCGACATCAAGATAATCAAAATAAAGTTTTGTATCTGAACCTACCTCTATTTACACAATCCTTAATATAACATGTAGCTACAATGGGCATAAAAATCATTTTTTATGTGACAGTTTATATTTGTACAATCCTGGGGCCAGAATCGGCAACAACATGTGTAGAATAACTGCAGTTAGTCCCCATATTCGGTGTTCTCCTCCCAAATATACAGGAAGTGTATAGCCAGATTTTAGTGATGGTAACTTTCCTCTTTTAAATTGAGTTGACCCAACATTTTTTCTATCACTAAGAGATGAAATTGTTCTTGTAAAAACACGTTCTACCTACAACAATTGTTTAAAACAATGTAAACAGTTATCATAGCAATTGGTCAAATGCAGTATTAATGGTGCTATTGCAAATGTGTCAAGACTTTGACTTTATCATGTTTTGAGTTTATACCTCAGTTTCATTCAGGTGTAGATTATGGTTCTGTAGTTCACCAATACTTGCTATGATTGGAGTCACCAAAGTGTTTCCATCCTATTAAAAAAATAATAAGATTAATAATCAGATACTCCGCTTAATATAGAGCATTATTCTACTTTTCAGGTTATCACATATATGAACTTCATTCAGTTGCTTATATGTGATTAAAATCAGATTCTTTGATCGTCGCCCATGAATTGCTACCAAGGATCCGATATCAAAACAAGAGGCCCATGGGCCACATCGCTCAACTGAGCAATGATAGACATAACTAGATACGATCTCATTACGAGTAACGGAAGGTCTTCCGTGCGATTTCTTTTTTATGTGATACCATGAATAATCGATACCATTTCAGATTTAACCCCCCGCCCCCCTACTCTCAGATAATGTACAAAAATTCCCTTATTACGTAATAAATAGGCGTGGCAATGATTTTTTCAAACAGATATTGTTCGGATCAACAACTTTGCATTCATAATGCATTACAAAATCTTTATCGTTTTAAAGTTATTTGTATTATACTTTACAAGCCATTTGGCCCCCAATTAAAGGGGCCAGCCCCTTTTTCTTGATTTCGTTGGAAAGAACTTTTGATACTCTACCACTTTTGTTATAAAAATCTTAACAAAATATCAACTAATAAAAAGATACAGACCAAAACGTATGAAAATTTTGATTCAAAATTCGTACCCAATTTTTGTGCCTTGGCGAGTTCCAAGAAATGGCGGCACTGACAAAAAACAACTTAATAGGGCACAACTTCAAATTATAGTCTACCTATCCTGAAAATTTCATAGACATATCTCTGATAGTTTCTGAGATCAGTTCTGCACAAAATAGGTCGTAAAAATGTACAAAATGGCCGATAAATCGGTACAGGAAAAATATCAAAAACGTATTGAGTTCACCTCAAGTCCCATCATCTGTAAAAAAGAATGGTTGAAATCGGTCAAATAATTTTCCAGAAATCGTGTGCACAAAATTTGTGGGTAAAAAAAATAAGAAGAAGAAACAGTATGAAAACAATAAGGTCGTCTGCTGGAAATGGAAGACCTTAATAAAATCAGCTTTATGGAGTCATATAGAAAATATCTGAACAATGTCATATAATAGATCCTGTATATAAAAAATTCCCCTGCATATTCTTATGTTTATCATTGACCCCCTTTGTAAACGGATGATTTTACAGTCATATTACATATTAAGCATTGCAGTTCTCGAGAAAATGATCAGACTTAAACAAGTGTTTATATATGGAATATAAACCTACATCAAACTTTGAACCCCTTGTGAGGCCAAAGAATTGTCCAGGGGCCAGAGTCTAAACAATTTTAAAGAATCAACAATAATTCAAAATGCTATATATATATAATATATATAATAACACTTGAGTTTTTGTGGATAATCTAAATGACCCCCCCCCCCCCCCCCCCCCCCCCCCCCCCCCCCCCCCACCATGTGGCCCAACCCTAGTCCTGAAGATTATGATTTTGACAAATTTTAATCTACACTATCTGAACTGACTTTTCTAGGCAAATGAATTTTAAAGATATTTCCCTATATATTCATATGTAAAATTTTGAACACACCCCCCCCCCCACTGTGGCCCCACCCTACCCCTGGGGATCATGATTTTATCAAACTTGAATCTACCCTAACCGAGGATGCTTTCATACAAGTTACAGCTTTCCTGGCTGATCAGTTTCAGAGAAGAAGATTTTTAAAGATTTACTCTATATATTCCTATGTAAAAATTTAACCCCCCCCCCCATTGTGGCCCCACCCTACCCCTGGGGATCATGATTTGAATAAACTTGAATCTACATTACCTGAGATGCTTCCACACAAGTTACAGCTTTTCTGGCTGATCAGTTTCAGAGAAAATTTTTAAAGATTTACTCTATATATTCCTATGTAAAAATTTGATCCCCCATTGTGACCCCACCCTACCCCTGAGGATCATGATTTGAACAAACTTGAATCTACACTACCTGAGGATCCTTCCACACAAGTTTCAGCTTTTCTGGCCAAATGGTTTTTGAGAAGAAGATTTTTGAAAATACCAACAAATTTTCAATGATTTTTTAATTATCTCCCCTTAAAAGATGGCATGGTCCTTCATTTTAAGAAACTTGAATCCCCTTTACCTAAGTATGCTTTGTGCCAACTTTGGTTGAAATCGGCCCAGTGGTTCTCGAAAAGAAGTCGAAAATGTAAAAAGTTTATGGACAGACAGACAGACAGGTGAGCTAAAAACACTTGAAATTTTAAGTACTGAACTTATTAATTTTTTTCATAGAATGCCAATTTTATCAATTGTATAATCTACTTTCTTTTTAAATCATTGAATAAACTTATTTCAAACCATATCAAAATAGCTCTCTTTGCAAGGCGGAAAGTGGCGATGAAAATGAAATATAATTAGAGAGGAAATAATATTGTTTACCTATGAAAAATGCATAAAGCTGCTTTTATCAGTTTAGGTGATTGTTGCTCTGGTGAGCGATGTGGCCCCTAGGCCTCTTGTAAATTATTACATTGTACTCTCATGCATTATTGGCGAAATATAGACCTTGGTGGTCAGAAAGACCTTGGTGGCCATGTGAAACAGACCCTGGTTGTCCAAAAGGACCATGTTGCCATGTGAAACAGTCTGAAACTCAGGTGGTCTGAAATGCGTAGGTGACAATGTGAGGAGCTGAATATATTGCTATTGATTTTTATGAATATCAATGCATGGACTTTCAAAAACCTATCGTAAAATTTATAGCAGAGAGTTGGTACATGTAATACAAATTTTGGATTATATTCTTATGAAACAGGTATAAAAAATGTTAAGCAATCTCATAATTAAAGATTTAATATGTTTATATATTTATGAGTATTGGGAATATTTCTAGATACATCCTTATATTATAATTTTATCAAGGGATAACTTTAATATGAAGGACTATATAATTTGGTACCCAAGATTCAAAATTTTTAGAAGTGTTTCAGGTATATCAAATGAATTGATTTTTCTCATAAAAGAGTTGGTATAAGATATATTTTTCATCCTTTTATTTTTATTTGGTTTCATTCACTGGCAGTATATGATGTCAGAAGTGACGCTATATTTAGAATCCAATCAAAATCCTTCAAAAATTGACATTTTATTTATCTCTTTTCGAATGGAAAATATAGAGCCCAACTTTGAACAAGCAGAATCTTTCTGTCAGTAATAAGTCTTGGATAGATAAATCTGTGATAAAAATATTTTGCTTGTTCAAGCCTGCGCTCAAGGTTTTCTGGAAGAAAAACAGCCTTAAATATAAAGCAGTATTGTGCAAAAAATGGTGGGAAAAGGTTCACTGTATGATGCCATATTTCAGAAAATGAGGGAATTTGGATAAAAATGAAAATTATGAAAAAAATTCATATGCAAAGGTTTACAAAGAAAACATAGTAGTACAATAAAAATGTGATGTTCATATTAGAGGGGCATATCAGGCCTTATCCTATAAAGGACTTTACCATTTCATTCTCAAAACTTAATAAATCTGAATGTGAACCATATCAAACTTCCAGGATATGGGTGTATCCTCATTCGTGATATCACAGCATGACAAGAATAGCATATAAATCCTTCTTGGTTGAACACTCTTGGAGGAGTTGGGAATTTATATGCATGCGACAGATGTTTTGCATGTTTATTGCTACTGTAACTGAGTATTATAATGGTTAAATTTGAATGAAAAAAATGCTCCCATCCTCCATTTCAGTTAGAATTGATGGAAGTAATAAATTAACCATGTTAATGACTTTATGATGCCTGAAACAGCAATATCTATAAGAATAACTTTTATTGACTACCTTTTTTTCAAAATGTTTTGAACAACTATTTATAGGAATGGATCAACCCCTATGTGTAATTACTGTTCGAATAGTCTTTCAGTATCAACTTGCACTCAGTGATTCTCCAGGCTGAGTTTTCATTCAAAACACTTACTAAAACTGAATGTAATTGATATCAAACACTGAGGATGTAAGTATTATATATCAACCAAGCAGATACACCTGCCAACTTTTTCAAAATTGTCAATTTTTTCGAATACAGTGTATTAAATACATTTGATAAAATCAGATTGTTTAAATATATAAACATAATAGTTTTATTAATAAATGATATACGTCCTAATTACACATAAATTAAACCATAAGCTCTTAATTGCTATGATTATTGTAACATCTGCATAAATATGTTCTCTTGACCACTTAAAAAATTCACACATAAAGGACAATTTTTGCACATCAAAAGATTCATAGTAGAAAAATTATTGTCAAATGTATTACAGAATATAAATAAAGGTTCAACTATACTGCTCTGCTTGGTAAACTCTGCAGTGATCCCCAAACAGCTTCTCTAGGAATATCCAAACCAATTTCTTCTTGTGTCTCCCGCAAAGCTGTTGTTATCAAGTCATGATCTGTGTCATCCATCATTCCTCCTGGAAAACTAATATTAGGAAGAAAAAAGGTTCAAATAAATCCAATTTGATTTTCAATAAATCTTTGTTCTGTTGAGCAACTGCTTTGTATGGAGATATCGGTACAGATAAAATTAAAGCCTGCAATGAAATTAAAAATCAATTAAGTATGTAAGAATTCTTACAATTAAATAAGTGTATTTATAGCGAGCAGAGCTCTTAAGCGCTTCAAGTAATGCATTAGCTCTACTGGCAAGGCATGTGCAAAGAGAAAATTCGGACCAGATGCACATTGATGCTATGAATTTTTTGGCATCAGTAAATCAAACCGACAATTCCCTGTAAAACTGCACATTGCTTCCAATGTCATATTCTCCTGAGAACTGGTAAAATGTATTTCAGGAACTTCATGCATTAAAAAAGGTAAGGAGTTTTCTTCTGTTTGTAGTTAATTCTGAGAGAATTTTTAGAAAGGTAGACAACACTAAACACGAACTCTGACGTCATAATTAGCCATGGGCCACATTGCTTACCTGAACACAGTTTTCGTATATCCTTCCAAATTTTTAATGAGGAAACCTTTCTAAAATATTGTAAAACCCACAAGAATTTCTCATATTTCCCATGATTTGATGGTACATTTAAACAATAACAACAATGAAGATCATTGAAACCTACCATTTGGACTTCATATCTTAAGTTCAAAGATGTTGTTGACCGATCTTAATATTCTAGGCCTCAATGTATGAAAAGATATTAAAATCAAATAAAGAAAAAAGTAAATCACTATGTCCTACTTATAAATGTAAGCTACACTAATTTACAAAGTTTGTTGATCATAAGCCTAGCAACATCTAAGTTATAGATTTGACTACCAATAATTATAAAATACCAAAAGAAGGCCACTAATTGACCTTTAGGTTAAAAAAAAGATGGTTTGTTTCCGCTATCCAACAGACACTATTATAGCTTATAGCGTTAACCTCAAATATTTTTGAAGAATTTTTACTGAAATTGTCAATTTCCGATTTTGTCAGATTTGTAAAATTTTGTTACTCGATATTTAGATCACAAAAATTCTTTTAGCAGTTTTCTAATTTAATCCATGTTCAAATGTTTGTTTTTAAAATGGCTGTATGTCTCAACAGTTGTTGGTTGATCAGGTTGAATATGATATTAAATGCTTTAATCACTGGCATCATCCAAGGAAAAACCTGAGAGAGTATACATTTCTGCCAATTTTTGCGAAATATATCGAATTACTCTTTTATAGTGAAAAATAAGTAGAGGTATAATATTACTTTTTAATGTGGACTTCATTGTATGGTCAACATTGTAATTATATGAACCCATCTCAAATGGTATAGACCTCAGACACAAATAGTGATATCGACCGAGCTGATCGGGCTGATATTGGAGTCTCGGGCTGATACTGGCTGTGATATGGAAAAGGGTATGTATTATTCTCTATGTATCATACAATATGATATTGAATCATATGATACGATTTTGAATCATATAATATGATATTGTATTATATGAAACAAAAATGTATGATAGTATACAATTTTATTTAATGTAATATAATATTGTATCATATATGTTCTATCATAAGATACAACATAAGAGCATATCTATGAGAAATCCATGCAAATATGGAAAAAAGCTGTGGTAGCATGTCTCCAGAATAAACAGAATTTTATCATAGCTTTAAAGGATACCTATTAAGAGTCAGATATATGATGTTTGTTTTTGCACTGGTTGTTTCTATTTATAGTAACAGCCAGTATTGCATTCTGGTTAATATACCTCTAAAATCCAGAAAATTTAAGGAAAAAATGGTCAAATTCAGTAATCAATTATAATATATACATGTATAAACAACATTTGAAGGAAAGAAGACTATATTCTTAAAGATGAAGTTCCAACAATTAATTGTTGCATATTTTGTTTCATATTTCTATATACACAATGATGACCCAAGAGCGCAAATGTTAGCAGGATGCCAAGAATTGATAATTATTATATTTTTTGTCAATTTTTGAGAAAGAATTTCTCAGATAATGGCGCTTCATTTTCTGAAATTTTGTATTAATAAGAAACTCTCTTATGTTTTGTTACTAATATATAAAATCCACCTTTAGACTCTCAAGGACTAAAGAGTAATAAATTAACAAAAACATCCCAATTTCAAATAAAGTGAAAATTTGGTGGTTTTTAAAATTCTATTTTACAAGCGACTTTAATCCACTGAAGTCAATACATGTATATGTAAATCAAAGTGAAATAAAATACTTATTATGCTTTTAATTAAAAAAAAATAGTTGTTATCACCGTTTCCCATAAAAATCTTATTCATTGCATTAGCATTTCATCACTATCGCTGGAATTGTCTCCCCTGTTGTGGTCTAATCTGTATAGAAGGTAAACTAGTCTCAATGATGACATAGCTAGAAGTTCAAGTTCAGCAGAAAACTGAGAAATGCTGTGAGTGTTTTTAATTTTTATTATGTCATTGAATGATTTTAATTGCATAAAAATTGTCCCATCCAGTGAGTGTTATTCATCAGACACATTATATAACATATTTGAGTTTGAAAGAGACATATTTTAGTCTAAACAACTCACAAATACTACCATCATCAGAGCTAGATTAAATGTGTTGTTTTATAAACGGTCCACCCCGTAAAATGAACTTGTAATGTTAGAATTTTAGGTCCATCTAAATTGCACTAAAAAAGGTTCACACCGTTAAAACAATCTAATTCAGCACAATATACTTATCCACACCTCAATTCACGCAATGTGGTGGACATGTATGTTACCCAAACAATGAAAATATATGTTTTGCTTAAAAGTGTTCAAAAGCTGCCAAGTTAAAACTATCTTTAATTTGGGTTGCTTTTTAAATAGTGCTAAGATGAGTTCAACATAGTTACAAACTTGCAATTTTTTTATATAAAAATTCTAGTAAAGATCTGCATATCAATAGCTTTATCAAGCTATTCTGAATAGCTTAATAAAGCTATAAAGCTTAAATTCAAGCTATCAATAGTCTGTATCAAGACATTTATGCAGCACATTTGGACAATTTTCAATAAAATTACACAAAACTCTCAAAGAAGTGCAATTGAAAACGATGAAAGGGAAAATATCCAAGATATCTTCATTGACACATACCGTATTTTCGGGAATATAGGTCAATACTTTTTTCCCCTGACGCCTGGCCTTCGACCTATATTGTGCTTCGATCTATATACGTTTTTTTTTTGGGGGGGGGGGGGGGGGGGGGGGTAGAGGGGGGAGGATACATTTTTTCATTTAAAATGCTAACAAATTCTTAATTAGCATTGAATCATTATTTTTTGAAAGACATAGTCTCATAACTGCAGCGGTGTGTGCATACAAATTGAGTAACGTGCTTTAGCACATTATGAAAATTAGTATGCACACACCGCTGCAGTTATGAGACTATATCTTTCAAAACATAATGATTTAATGCTTATATTTACATTTTTTTAAACTTCTTGCCTTATCTGCAAATGTGATTTATACCTTAAAAATCCTATTTTATCCTAAGGGTAAGTTAATATAAATGGAAGAGCCGCTGTAACAGCCAAAAGCGTGAATTTTGATTATCGCTTGTGACGTTGCATTTTACAGCATTCAACGTTAAACTCAACATTTTAACCTTTCAGTACCCTGTTTGTGTTACAGTGTTATAACTGCATTAGCTTTCCACACACTTTACATGCAAAAAATATATGGAATGTAAATATATCGCAATATTTTCGTCCTATATACCGAAGTCGACATATAAGCTTTTTTATTTTTTCACCAAAATTGGCTAATTTGACCAATATACAGCATCAACCTATATTCCCGAAAATACGGTATAATTTTTCACTCTAAAATATTCACAAGAACGAAAACAGATTTCTTACGGAGATTTATAAGATCAATAGATTATAATTGGACCTGGTCAGTTCCAGGGCTTGGAAGGGCACCAAATGTAATGGGAGGAATAATGACACACCTGACAGGGATTCAAACCCACCCCAGGCCCATTGAATCTCTATAGTCAGCTGTTCTACCAACTGAGCTATCTGGTACCAATGTTCAAACCAATCTGACCGTCACACATTAAATCAGAGTTTTTTTATGGTTTCTTATAGGATAAAAGTATGTCATTATAAAAGAAGCAAGTACTCACCTCACCTCTCCTCGGTGGGCAAGGATCTTATTGGACCGCACCATAAACAGAAAAGATGGTTCTCCTTTTACAGTACATAGTGGGACTAATACAGACGCCTTCCTATGATCTCCTGATACTGTCACTTTTCTCAAAGAAGGTAAGTCATACTTCTGAAGTGTTTTAAGAACTCTAGTTTTGTTCTCTTCAGACAAAATATTTTCAAAAGTCACAACATTCTGGTCAAACAAAACACCGTTACAATGGAATAATTTACGATGCCTGAAATTAAATCCCATGTTTAGCAAGCACAAGGGGTATGCATGCATGTATATAGTTAGAGTGTCCTTTTGGGTAAATTGATGTACCGTCCCGAACCCGATCCTATTTCACATTAAAAGTACCCCCGAAATTACACAACCAGAAATATTTAAGAAGTATTTAAATGTTAAGACTATTTTTTTTCTCGAAAAAGTTTATAAATAGGCCGATTCAGTTTTGGTCATTTCTACAAAATCAAATATTATCCAATCGTAGAGCGATTAATTCGTAACGCAAATGTAAACAATAAATGGCGGATAAGGTAAAGCATAGTCGCCATGGACATGGTAAATATCATTATTTAAAGTTAAAGTTATATCGCTTTTAGCACAGTGAACTTGAAAATAAAAGGAAGTTGATAGTTCAATGTAAAGAAAATAAAATAGGCCTACAACGAAACACCAAAATCAAATGTAAACAAAAAACCCCCATCTTGTTTAATGACATTTCTTTGCTGTTTTAACGGGTTGGAAGAAATAATGACGGACCAGACCGAGATTTGAAACCAGGCCCACTGAATCTCTTATCATGTGTTCTACCAACTGAGCTATTTGATGCTGGTATTTGAACCGGTCTGACCGTCATATTCCCCCTTTAAATGATCTGAAGCTTAATTCGCCCTCAAAGGTACATCCCCAGACTCTGTCCCCTAACAGGAGTTATCCTGTCAGTTCAAGGAGTTGCAGTCTGATTAAAATCATCTTTTCTGATACGCTGCCGCTCTCGAACATTTGAAACAACCCACTTAGAGGTGACGTCCAAACGACCCAAGAATCTAACAAGGTTAGCTTTTTAAAAAGCTAAGAAAGTCAGCCAGTGGAATATTAATTTTAGGTTAAAAGAGAATACACAGTCTATAAAATTACAAGATATAAATAGTTTCTAGGCATTTATTTTTATGACTGTATGTGAGGAGACAAGTGTGTATCGGTGTGCATGATAAAATGTCTGACTGCAAACTCAATTATTATATAGTAATCAGCATCAACTGTGCATTCTGTTTAATTTCATGCTCTCCGAATTTCGCAAACTACTGCCAATATATTTCCTCTCCAATCTCACTAAGAGTCGGAAAGATATATGTGCGGACTCCTGATCGTGGTTGCATACGATACCAATTTATGGACAGTCTTCTAATACATTGATGCGCAGTCTGACCTAGAAACTAGCCAGTTTCATAACTTAATCGAATTTCTCTAACATAGACTGGCTAATTCCTTCCCAGAATTCCAATTTATGCAAGTGCATTTGCAGTTTCATCCCAACTTAATTAGTCAGCCCGCGGGCTGACTAAATATTTGAAAATAGGTCATAACTTTTTTCGACCAATCAAAATTCATGCTTCTTAAACACTGTCAGAAGAAATAACAATAAAAACAATATGCCAGTGTCATTAAATGCCTTTTCAGGGAGTTTTTAATGTCTGCAGGAGAAAAAATACAGAGTTTCGTCAGCCACAATTTGATTGGTTTATCAAAAGGTCGTTAGGACGTGACCTCTAAGCTCTGAGGACATGTCATTAAACCAAGACAGGGACGTATATACTATAGTATATTTTTTAGCTAGGAGTCAACAACAATATCTTTCTTTGGATAAATTGAGGAATGTTTAACTGTCTACAGCAAAAAGGCGTTTGCTCACACATTAAAATATGATGGATATTGGATAATGCAGATTTGTTTCAATGGTTTTGTAATATTTATGCAGATATAGATGGAAGCAGTTGAACGTCCAAAAACAGGAAGGGGTCTACGATCCCGCGCAAGACGCCCCCCATCAAGAGGTGGAAGACAAA
Organism: Magallana nippona; assembly: GCA_033439105.1. Taxonomy (NCBI): domain Eukaryota; kingdom Metazoa; phylum Mollusca; class Bivalvia; order Ostreida; family Ostreidae; genus Magallana; species Magallana nippona. The sequence continues at coordinate 33,603,825 of CM065922.1, forward strand.
TTGAACAACTGATAAGTGATGAAGAGGAAAATGGAAGACCTGCATCTAGGCGAGGGTTTACACCAGAGACATATGAAAGGTAAAGCAGCTGAAAATAATATATTTGATTTTTGTGTGATCTGACTAGGCTAACAGGTCATTAATACCATGAAAACAAAATGATATGTTAATTATAATATAAATTACAGAATTTGTAACTGTGATATGTGTTCGTTGGAGTGGCAAATATAACTTACAGCAATAAATTGTGGTCAATGGAGCAGCAAAAAGTGAACTCTATCGTTTTTACAGAGGCATGTGTTGACAATTAACACCTGGTACTTATTAGGGGTTTTTTTCCCACAGTAACTGCAAATTTACAACAATTTCTCTTTGTATTATATATTGGTACAATAGATCACTCAGACAACCTATTGTAATTAGTATCCCTCTGTTGTCGTAGGTCGTGCAACAGATCTTAGCAGTTCAGCATTTATAAACTTTTTGAAATCTTTTCAAATGGTATGATGCACCATGAGGTATGGTTCCCTTATCTATTTAAATGCATGGGGCCTCCTAGGTCACAGGTTCTAGCTGGATAAAATTATGAACATAGGTCATCACATTAATTGAGAAATTATGAAAGAAATCCTTTAATTGCCATTGATCTCAGATTTGAGTGAAAAAATTAACTTTCCTACATATATGACATGTTTTGGATCTAGAATACTGATCTGTGAATTCCCCTTCTTCAATCAAGTATTATATCTGTTTGGAAGTTCAAATTATGATTTCCACAATATCGGACAGCTTCTGCTTGGTATGCATAAATAGTGGGAATATTCCTAATTCAAACTACAGTAAAACATGGTTATAGCAAACACGATTATAATGAATTGACACTTAGAGCGAAGTGATTTTCAGTCCCTGTGACTATATTACATGTTGTAAACCTGACAGATATAACGAATTACGCTTATAACGAAGTAAAATCGCCCATCCCTGGCGCTTTGTTATAACCGTGTTTTACTGTATTCTGTTTTAAAGAATTAACTGATGCACAATGTTCAACAAACTCCCCTGTAAATCACCAGTCTTCATCATTGTCTCACCAGCATTGAACTGTCTTGGATCACTAAATGAGCCGATTCTTCTATTTATAAAATTCCAATTTATACGTTGAATAACTGTACTATATTATTTCTCTTTGTACCAATTTACCCTCTGTGATCTTTTCCGCCATTATTTGGATTACAAGAATGTTTTGGACTGATTTTATCAGGGCAGAGGTAAACCTAAAGGAAACTTAATTGTGCTTGTAATGTACTAGTCATACAGTGAATTACATTCTGTAACGTTAACATCTGATTATGAATAAAATTATCAAATATTTATGACAATCAAAGATTCGGCCCATATCCAAAACAGGGTTTTAAACTAACTTGAATTTATTGCTAGCCATGTGGGCGACTCAAGCTTCGTCATTTCAGGGGTCCACATCAAAATTTAGTTGCCCACACACTTTTACTTTAAAAAAGATAAAAAAGAGTATATTTTTAAATCTTATTTAATTACATGTCATTGTACATATATAAATTCATATTGAATTTCGATTTTTATTAAAATTTTCAAACACTTCATTTTCTAAAATCTCATAACTCAATCTTCTGAATCAATCACATGTCTTGTTGTTCCTTTACATCTGTATTGGTTAATCCATCTCCTATTACAAATAAAAATCTTCTTTTTTTGGCTGGCTGATACAACCATTACCATAAATCGAAATATTATAACAATTGTCAAAATTAGTTACTGGGGTAAACGCTTTAAAAAGTGATGTTTTCTTCATACACTACGAAACGCTGGACTGATCATCAAGACATTTAGGCTTTACAGTTTAGATAGATAAAGGTAAGCGTCTTAATGATCAACCTAAACGAAAATATGAAACATTCAGACAAATTTGGAAAAAAATGTGTTGGCATCATCAATTGTTTAATCACCATGTGGGCCCCTGGAATTGCATTTTCAAATCTCCCACACGAAAACTTAGTGGCAATTGCAAATGGCGAGTGGGCGACTGTTAATTTCAAACACTGCCAAAATCATCAGGTAAATATTATAAGTTTTACTCATTGAAACACCTTCCTGGAACCTCTTTCATATTTGTAGATTTGGAGACTGATTTATTGACATTTGGTGGGAGGGATTCCCCACTGAGTCAGGACTTATGTGCATTAGCCTCTTGCACCTATCCCGCATTGGTCACTGTTATCAAAGTTATTCTGACTTCAGTGAATTGAAGTTTTTTTTATTTAAAGTATTTTTCTAAATAATTATGTGACAAAATGATGCTTACTATGATGGAAGTTGTAACTCTAAGTTTTAAGCTTTAATTATATGAAAAAAGACAAAAGGGATATGCTTTTTGACAGTGATCAATTGAGAAGAACATGCATTTTTTGGTGCTTATTACTTGTACAATGATAATCTGGGAAGGGAACTATCATCAGTTTCATTATCAAATGTTCCTAAAGATTTTGTAGTACTCTGATCGATCAGCACGTGCTTCTGCAGGTATGCAGCTATCTATTAATTGATTAACTCTGCAGTGTTTTCATGTTTGAGGTGTGGCCTGCTTCCTTATATGCTTAACTGCCATCTGTGTGAATATTCAACTAGGTCAACCCTGGTCTTTAAATCATGAATCATGGGGGTAAGGTAGGGTCAAAATTGAGATTATTAAATGATTAGGATTTCGATATGGCTGTCAATGGAAATTTCACGGAGATGGGTCGTCAGCTTTTTGTCAAATTTTCAGCATCAATCTATTATCATCTGAAGTTTATACATCTTTTTCGATTTTGTAAAACTCACTTCGGTTTGGACTTATCTGCCATTTTGTCATTTTTTCTTGACTACTTGTCCATGCATCTCCTTAAAAAAGCCCTTGCAATTTTGCGTTGAATGGTACCAGTCCCAACTTGATAAAATGAAATTTATTTTTATTTAATTTTGTTAAAAGTTAGTCGAGTTTAAATGAAGTTAAATCAATGTAATACATGTAACATCATATCTAGATTGCCCTTGCAATTTTGCGTCAGATTGTACCACTCTGTACTTTAATGGATGAAATTTTGCGTCAAATTGTACCACTCTGTACTTTAATGGATGAAATTAATGTTTTTATTTTTATCTTATCGATTCAAAAAATGGACGGAAGACCCACTTGTTGCTCGCAACGAGATCACATCTAGTTTTCATTATATTTTAACTGTATAATGAAAATGTTAGTCAATGATAGGTGACAATCTGACCAAGTTGAGTACTTATTGACATCTTTAGTTTTGGTGCATGTACTGTACATGAACAATGTATAGAGTCTATAGACTGTATGCCATATTGCTTTACAAATAAATGTATATAGCATAAATACAACACATATTATCTAGAGCTAGTATAGGGTAATAATACCCTTTGATATATTATGATTTGCATGATAGGTAGTTATCAACCTCCTTTGTAGTTGATAATGATAAACAGCCTACAGGTATTCATATTATATAACCATTGCTATTGAATGGTATATTACAGGGAGGATTATGATGAATTTTCTAGACAAAACTTTGTTCTGGAACGGCAGATGACCCCTGAGTATGGAACACCACTTGGTCTTATGTCAGGTCATATGTCTCCTCAGCAACACAGAAACTCCCCAGCCTTCAGAGATAGTCCACACTCACAAAGAGGCTACAGACCCCACAGAGATAGTCCCTTAGTTTACAGTCCAACACATCAGGAACCCCCTCAACATTTTGGTCGACCTTCATCCAGGAGAGGGGACATGAAAGAGAGTGGAAGACACTTAAGCTCCTCTTCTCCTCAACAGGAAGATTACCACTATGGCTCCTCTCCTGCTGAAATATGTTACGGCTCCTCACCAAATTATGAACATGATGACAATAGATACCAGGATCAAAATACCCACATTAATGATGGACAAGAATCTGGTATGAAATGTCATGAATTTAAAGTGGGTTTTTGTATTCTTTTCTCTTGTAGGGTGGTGGTATATATTAATTAGTACCTAGAATTTTCAAACTGCATTAGAGTTAATTGTTTTTATAAGCAAAATGTTACTCAAGTTGATATTGAATTTTTCCTACCCTTTCTGATATTTTTTCATCTGCAGATTTTGATCATAGAACAAAATCTCATGAGATTGAAGGTAAAGTCTTAAATATTGATGATTCCTGGCCTTTAACTCCTCGAGAAAAACCTCCAACAGCTAGACCAAAGTCCAGCAGAAAGCGACTTAAAAGCAGTCGAAAGAAAAGACAGGAGCAGGACTCTCAGCAGTCATATTCAGCTGTTGGTATGTTTCCATTGCATTGTCAATGTCAAAAACATTGGAACCTTTTCGGAGACATGACTGACAATTTTGGGTCCCCCCTTTACACACGCACATGCAAACACACAATATGTATGAACATAACAGAGAAAGAAATTTTTCTAGTTCTAAAAATTGTGACATTAAGTAAGATATGAATACTGTAAACCAACTTTTATTCGATGACTTTATTTCGCCATTTACTTTCGGTAAAGTGGTTCACAACAACTAATGTTCATGACCAAGCCTTATCCAGACCCGTCCTGTTATAACAACCATACGACAACTACTGGTTCGCGGCAAGAAAAATTCGCGATTACGAGGCCCTCGCGAACTTCACAAAAATTTCTCGCATGCGAATAAAAGTGGGTTTACAGTAAACAAACATCAGAATACTGTTATACTTAATGCATGCAGCAAAATTGAGGAACCTGGCTATGAGAGGAATGAGTCATATTGTTATTTTCAGATACACCAATACTCAGGCCTCTCTCATCTCTCTCAAAGTACAAACCTCTCCCTGCTATTGGGACTACATCACCAAACACTGAAGATTCAGATGACATTTCTAGAAAGACAGAGAGTATGTCTCTTGGACTTGGTGAAAGAACTCTTACACAGTATACTATAGACATTCACAAAAAAGACAGTGCAAGCCCCTCTGAAAATGGTACGTCAAGAGGAAGTGATAGACCAGATAGTGTGGATCAGATGAAACAAGACAGAAGGGAAAGTATTGACAAGCAATACTCAGACAGAAAACAACAAAATTACAAACACATAGACTCTGGTAGACAGGTAATAGATATTTTAAATAAAAATGGACTTAATCCCCGTGAACTACCTCAAGAGCCTGATGAATCTGAACAGCGGATCTTGCTAGCCTTACGACTACCTGATGGCTGCAGACATCAGAGGTTTTTCAGGTTAGCTGAAACAATGGATTTGGTGCTGAAATTTGCTGAAAATGTGAGTGGAATGGACTTGTCAGAGTTCAGATTGGCTCGTAATGCCCCACGGACAGTATTTGCTGATCTGACACAACTTGTAGGTGAATCTGGGCTCCAGGATAGGACTGTTCTTTATTTAGAAGAACTGGACTAACCACTAAACACATTTTGGATAGTTATAAAACAAGGGAAATTCATGGAATGGAAGAATGGAAGATGGAAGAAGCACATCCAAAAGCCCTGCAAAGTGTCAATTTATTTATTAATTTCTGCTGATAACAAATCATAAGCAACTTCATTAGGTCACCTGAGTCACTCAGGTGACATATTGCAATTGGTCTTCATCTGTCGTCATCTGCAGTGTGCGTTGTCCGTTGTCGTGCGTTGTGCATTAGTAATTTTATATTTTTAACTTCTTCTAAAAAACTACAAGGCCAATTGTTACCATTTTTGGTGTGAAGCATTTCTATGGTAAGAGGAATCAAAATTGTGAAATTCATGGCTCTACCACCCATAGGCGGGGCCATATATACAAAAAAAAGCAAAATTTTCAAAAATCTTCTTCTCTACTTCCACACGTGGGGAAAAAACTAAATGCATTGTAATGATGTCTATGAAGCCCTCTACCAAAATTGTGAAATCCATGGCCCCTGGGTCAGGGGTTCAGGCCCAAGGGTGGGGCTAACATTGCCATATAATAAAAGTGTATTAAATCTTAGAAAATCTTATTCTGTACTCCCATATATATTTGAGAAAAAATAAATGCATGATTATGATGTCCATGAAGCCCTCTACCTAAATTGTGAAATTAATGACCATGGGACATGTTCAAGGGGGGGGGGGGGGGGGGGGGCAATGTGAAAGAACCTTTCTTATGGTCAGGAGAAAGATTGGAAGTTCCTACCTTACAAAAAGATTGTTTATGACCCGAGGATGTGTCCTGAACTTGACCCAGGGTCAGTCTCTAAAGTCCAAGGTCATTATTTTAAAAAAATGCATAATTCTTTTCTAGGCCATATTTTGTAATGGAAAATGATTAGAAGCTTAAATATGACACTAAGATTGTTTATGAACTGTAAATATGCTACAACCTTGAGCTTTGGTGTCACTATAAGAAAAAAGGTGCATCCATTACTTTCTAATAGATAAATTCTAGAGTTATTTTATTTTCTTAGCTCACAGTACCTTTATATCTAGTTTTATTTAGGGTAATTGCTGTTTGTCATCCACTAACAATTTGTACTTCATCTTGAAAACTACATGGTAAATTTTAACTTGGCAATTTTGAATTGATATATGTTTTATTTTAGGAAATCTACAACACTTTCAAAAATCTTCTTCTTTACTCCCACATATCTGTAAGAAAAACTGAATTCATACTTATGTACACCAGGAAGCCCTCAACCAAAACTCTAAATTTCATGTCCCCCTGGAATGGGGTTTTGACTCAAGGATATTAAAAGAGTTAAACAAGTCTTTTTATTTATTTAAAACAAAAGAACCAAAACAGTTTTTTTAAGTTTTTAATTAAACAGTAGACTTGTTAATAGTAAAGTAAAAATTGGCTAGCCAAAAATACAGAAGTGTGGTATGTGTACAATAATTTTTGAATAAATGCCAGATGGTGTCATTGAATGAATGGTCAATAACTGAACAGTCAGGTAAAACATGAGAATTGATATAACAAATATCATATAGTGGGTTTTTTTTCATATAAATGTCCTAAGGGAGAGAGTGTCTGTCTGGCCCCTTGGATGGGGGGGGGGGGGGGGGGGGGGGGGGGGGGGGGGGGGGGGTTGTTGTTTTTAATAAAACATGTATACCAGCCATCATTAGTTTCTCTATGAAAACATACAAGTTTCTGTCCTTTAAAAAGGACTGCAATACATGGACCATGTGCATGCGTTTCTAACGGAAATGTGAATGCCTTAAGGTTATCCGAGATTCCAACGACTCTAACCCCCCGCTTTTAAATTATCACATGTGCAGAGGGAGACCTTTAATAGCAAAAGTGTTATGATGAATAATAGAAGCAAGCCTAGATATTGCTTTTAACCACTTCTGTACGTTGTATCGCTTATAGCTCTGACCCTTTTACCTCAGAAGTTAAAGGGTCGATACCTTTAACACAAGTATGAATTAAGTGAAGATTACATGTCTAGTATTAGGCATTCGGCGAATTTCACTATTAGCGCACACATTGCGCACCACGTTACTTTATTAAGTATGCAATGACAGCTTTGTGTAAATTTTTAATTTCATATTATGATGCATTTTCCTTGAGATTTAAACTTTTATACAGTAACTTAATTATTAAATCATGTATACAGTCATATATTTATTCAATCATATTTTGCTTTAGATGCGTAAAAATTGTATTAGGAAGTACATTAGCCTCGCCTAAAAGTAAAGATAAGCTATTTTGGAAAACAACAAAACATCGTGATTTATGCTATATATTTGAAGCATGTTGTAGTTTCGGCATAACATATGATGCTGACAGTTGATATCTAATATTGATCATTTCTTTAAAAATAATACTTTGTTTCTGTTCTGTTTACCGACACCTTTATGATCTCGGTGCCTTTGAACTTTAACACATGTCCTTGGCATGGAATCTCGATCCCGATTCAGATAAACGCACAGGAATAACCTAGCTCATGTGCAAACTGAATTTTCCCCATCACATCCGGATTTATCTCGCTTATATATATTTTCTGCTTGGACCTAAGGGTCCGGCCACGCCATAAACATACAAGCTATTTTGAAAGTTAACAAATATGTGACAACACATTTAGCTTTTTAAAAAAAGCTTACCGTCTTTAGAGCAAACTCTTAACAGTGATAAGTTTTCAAAGAAATTTTAATTCTTTTTCTTATACAAATGTCGCCCACCTCTATTATTTTAATAAAATCAAAGTTAATACCACTGCATTCAGCATCTGATTTACTGATATTAGTGTTACCGTATCTAATATGCAAACTGGTTTACAGATTGTTTTGAATATATTTTATTGATTGCTAAAAAGGATTCTTATTTGTTCTTCTCCTTAAATATAAAAGTAATTGTCATGTATATAAATTTAGAACAAAAGAAAATATATTATAATATTGATGTACACAGACAAATTATTTGAATCTCAAAGATTCGTCTATAAACTTATGCACAGAAGCAAAAATGCTTTTAATTATATGTAAGGGTAGGGTGTCGTTACCATATAAAATTAAATTAGTATCAATATTGACTAAATCTAGCATAAATAATTGATCAAACATGTTGTTTCTAGCTCTAGAGTAATTTTTACAAGAAAAAAAGAAGAAATGATAGAGATTTACAGATATTAGCCATACCTTACCAAATTTTACTATTTTTGGCCTCTTGTAATAGAATAATACCGGTTTACTCATTCTAGTTTAATTCAGTTTAATTATTTTATTTTTGCACCTAATGGAAAAGAACGACCAACTTGAAAAAATACAACTTGCATCATAATAATGTAAATGATTACAACAATTTAGAGAAATGATAGTCTGTTCGCTGTCATGATTACAAGACACTTGCATTCGTAATCAATGACAGCAAACCAGTCTATTGTTTGCATATTCATGCATTTGATGATCTTATACCCATCTTAATATGACACCAGATTTCAAAAAAGTTTTGTTTTTTGTAAATTTTAACATATTAATGTATGTATTTGAAATAGAGAATAACATTGAAAATTGATCATCACAAACCTAATTTACCTTATGCCTTGTTTCCTCAATCCTCCACTCCCTCTCCCCCTCACCCACCTCACCCCACCCCATCCCACGAAATAAGGCTGCACTCTTTGACCCAAGTTTTTTAGTCCCATAATATGCATGACTGGTACTATTTTTTCATTGAATAACTTTTGATTATATCTATGTGAGGATGTGTGGTTATGCATCCTGATGAGCTTACATAAAACAAAAGAACAAGTATAAAATTTTAACAAAATATTTAACAAAATTAAATAGAATTAAACAAAAATTTCAACAACAAAAAAATACAAATGAAATAAATAAATGAATGGATTAAATGTCTATCTTTCCGACCTCCATGCAGATGTCTGTTTTTGAAGCCCGGTTCCGGCGCACGTGGTTTTGAAGAACCCTCAGGTGAGCACGTGGTTTTGTAGTACAGTCAGGTATATTCGGCAACCGCCAGAATTCAGTTGTTTTCGTAGAATGGTCACATGCTGCATGGGTCTATCGAGACTGCATTAAACGAAGAAGGTTTTCTTTGGTGATGTAAATGATCCATGGCCTGGTTCACGCCGATTGGAAATTTCTTTCAATAGACTCAATATGCAGAATATACAAATTATATAATTATAAATATCAAACTTTCACAATGTTAAAGCTGACAAATTCATAAAAGCATTTGGTCGCCATATTAGTTTCGATTGCTCATCTACTGCCATTGGGGTATATATACCGGTTGAGAAAGTTACGGTCGGTTGCTTTCCGATTGAAGCATTCAGGTTGCACGGACTTCTATGCATGAACTACAATTGTAGTAAAATGTTTGTAATAAAGAATAAAAGAAACTACAATCAATAAAACACAAAACATATTTATTCTTTGAAAGAATTTCCAAGGTATCTGTATTATTTGCACAGATAGCGCTGCCTTACTTCACATTCACATCGAACACGTGTGTCGTTCATACAGAGTGGATAACATCTGCATCTTTTTGAAAACCCCGGCGGCACTGCATCCAACATAGATAAATGATAGTAAATCCAAGAAAGTAACAACGTAACATCGGTTTCACAAAAACACCCCGTTTCTAAAATCCACGAGATCATTGACATTGCTCGATCTGCCACGGTGTGTGGTTTGCGCATGTGCGATGTTATAACATACACAGAAAAACGGTCTACAGTTATCGAGGATTGTTGAAATATGTGTGCCTGGATTTCAGTCTATATTTTTCGTCGTTCATTAGATATTCCTTGCCAGTGCAGTGGTTGTCATATTTTTGTTCAAAACGCGTTTCTACAAGTCTTTACGTCCAATGTAACGTGTTTGGGTGTACGAAATACCTGAATGCGGTGAAGCATGAATGGTGCTATCGGGGTGTGTAGCGATGAGCAGAACAATAGAAATCGACAACTAATATGGCGGTAGTCGGAGATAAAAGGGAAATAATGCGTATTTATGAATTCATGTCAGCTTTAATTATGAAATGTATCTGCATTGATGACAATAAACTTATAAAACTGCGAGGGTCACCGTCAGGTATAAATTCACAACTAGTTTTTAGAGATGTGTCGAAAGGGCCGTCATAGTTCACTCACTCACTGCAGAACAGAGGCCTCTATAAAAATATCCCATGAAAATGGAAACGGCTACTCATAAATACTGGAGCCGGAAATAATTCAGCACCCAAGAACCCTCCCTCCCTGACAGCTAATGACGTTCTGTAGGAATGGGAAATTTAACAGCATAAACAAGGCAAAAGAGACCCTGATAAAAAATAAAGAAAAGAAAACATACTTCCCGAAAACTATTCAAACGCGTGTTAAAAAACGTACATAAAATATGAGCTTTTAAATACCTGATGTTTTTCTAAAGATAGGCCCCTGATAACACTAGACGGGATGACGACCACGTCTATCGGCTGGTTTTCCCCGGGTACTATCCCGTGCAGGCTTTTACCTGACTATTTAAGGTATAAACGAGGGGCTCCCCACAGGATTGATATGTAACCATGGGAACCAGGGGTTAAAGTATTAAATAAGGGGCTCCCCAAAGGATTGTGATGTATAACCCGGAAGGGTGAATCAAGGGGAACTAGAAAACAACAACACAAAGAATTTCAGTGTGTTATAATTTATTAACAAAACAAATAAATGCATTTTCATGAATTTAAATAATGTAAATTTTTACTCAACAAATTTCACAAACGTTCATAAGTTTTAGACAAATTGAACATTGTTTATAAAAACAAATGTGCTCCCAATGAAATGAAATGTTTGATCAATGACAACATCAATCCAATGAGTAAAATTCCTCACAGCAGCTGCTGTATAGATCTTGTTTTTTCAAGATTTCTCACATATCAAAGAATCTGCTGCTTGTTGAGTTGTTATTTCACAGGGTATCCGTTTTGCATAATTCTCACAACTATAACTGGAGGAGACTTTGTTTGATAATACAGTTTTAAAACGGATGCTACCTGTTCTCTTGCCAGATTCAACTTGAATCAAGTTCAGTCTAACCAAAGAAATATGATGCAATTTTTTGACATCGTAATTAAAAGAATAGCTTGTTTTTTCCCCCAAACACTTTTTTTTTGTGGGAAAAAATCAATTATTTTACTTTATATTTGATTCACAATTTATAATTTTTTACCAAATACATTGTATTGTTTAATTTGTACGAATTTTAAATGGTATCAGATATTCTGGGACACTGTGATACCCTGTATAAATAGATTTCAGACAATCTCACCTACCCCCCCCCCCCTCCGAATTTGGAATTATAGTGTTTTTCTTTTAACCATTTTAACAAATGACATTTATAGCCTTTCTGTTCTTCAGAAGAATAATACAACCTGTTAGGGCCCCTTCCTGACCTCAAGGGTAATGATTTGAACAAATATTAATCTATCATATATATCAGGAAGCTAATGTTACAGTTTGGATATTACAGGCTATTTGGTTCTTTAAAATACCCCACCCCTATTTTCACTCTTTCCTATTATCTACCTTTTGAAGGGTACCTTTCATTTGAACAAATTTAAAAGACCTATCTCAAAAGATACTTTATGCCAAGTTTGTTTAAGATTGGCCTAGTGGTTCTTGAGAAGATCTTTAGTGACTCAGGTGACCTGCTGCAATTAGTTTCCGTCCTTTGTTGTGCAACATGCGTCGTGCGTTAACAATTGAACATTTTAAACTCTTTCTTGAAAACTAAATAGCCATTTTTTTTCAAATGTGGATTGATGCATCTTAGAGGTAAAAGGAACATAAATTGTAAATTTCAGTACTCTTGCCCCGTAGGGGCCCTAGGGGTAGGGCAAAATTTGATAATATTCAAAAATCGTTTTCTCTACTTCTGCACACTTGAAAGAAAAACTGAATTCATAGTAATGTATAGTAATGTAGAGCAGGAAGCACTCTACCAAATTTTGAAATTCATGTCCCCTGGGGTAGGGATTTTGACTTTAGGGCGGGGGTAAATTTGTCCTATAATGTTCATGTATATAATGTTTAAAAATGTTTTTCTTTACTTCTGCTGATACTTATAGAAACTGACTGCATTTTAGGAAGGCAATAAAGCCTTCTACTAACATATCAAGTTTCATATTCATCGGGGTAGGGTTTTGACTCGAAGGTAGTCATATAGTATAAATGTATATAATGCTTAAAAATCTTCTTCTCTACTTCTGCTGATTACTGCATATTGAGAAAGATCATAAAGCCCTCTATCAAAATTGTAAATTTCATTATAATATGATAATTTTTGTTATTTTAATATGAATTCTGTTCTTTGAATATGTGGAATTAAGAATTAATTCAAATTAGGTGAGGAAATCAGGCAATCTACCATTTTTTTTTAAAAATTAAATGCCCTAGGAGAAGAATTTCTATCTTGCCCCCTAGGGTTGGGGTGGGGGTCAGGTAAGACATGTTTACAAGGAATCTTTTGTTCTTCTGTTAACGAAGCGCATTTTTAGAAATAGCATAAAGCTCCTTGCATGATAATTCATTAATGAAAACATATAAAAGCAGACAGTGAACAAATTATGGGACAATTGTCTCCTATCATTATAGTCTTGCACTTTTCAAGTTTCAATATGAAGCTTAATTCTATGAATATATGAGACCCCCTTTGTATGGGCTATGGTACTCAGGTGACCATTAAGGCCCGTGGGCCTCTTGTTATAACAGCCAACCTTATTTTCACTTTTTCTTATTATGCCCCCTTCGAAAATGGACCTGGCCCTTTATTTAAAAAAACTGATAATTCTTTCCCTAAAGGATGGCTCAGTGGTTCTGGAGAAGATGAAAATGTATAGTAAAAAGTTAATAATGACAACAACGACAGACAACTGACACATTTTGATCAATAAAGCTCACTTGACCCGTCAGCTCAATGAACTTAAAATTCATTTATGATAAGGTATGAATGTACATTTATACATACAATTAATCTAAGTAGTGGAATTAATCATTGCATGAAAAAAAGAATCTTGAAGTGATAAATTTGAAATATGTCAAAAGTGTGGTGGTATTCATTTGTTTAAAAATAAGAAATACTAGGTATACATGCATATAATGGGCAAATTTTCAGTTTAATGATGCACATTATTACGTATCTATCAATTTTTGTCAATCATCACATTGCAAGTTCCTAGGTCTTATTTTTAAGATATGTGTCATTTTTAGTGTTCTAAATTTAAATGCAAGATACATGCATGTACACTTTACCGTAACCTCTACCTTTTATCAAATACAAATGTACTTATAATGCTAATGTAATGGTTCAGTCATGTACATGTAATTGAAACAAGAGGTCCATGGGCCACATCGCTCACCTTAACAACATTACTTGTATAGTTCTATTTTAAAATTTTTAGATATGAAATTCTATAAATATTGTAAAACTCTCATATATTCCAAGATTTTACAGTACATTAAACATTACATTAAAAGAAGCCTACTTTTTTGGACATCATATCATAAGATCTAAAATACATCATTAATTACAAAATTGTAAAAGAGCTATAAGTATTCATTATAAGTGAAAGAAGATCACTGTAACCTTGATATGAGGATATGAAGATATGAGGATGCTTACATAGCAAAAAAACTAAACATAGAATTGTATTTTCTTGAGAAGAAGATTTTTAAACATTGATATATACTTGTATGTTAAACTTTGAACCCCTCTTGGATCCCAATAATGGACCGGGGTTCACTGTTTGAACAATTTAGAATCTATACTATTTGAGGATATTTGCCTAGAAAGCTCTCAAATTGTAGCATTGTAGTTCTTGAGAAAATGTTTAAACATTTTTCCCTATATTTTATGTTAAACTTTGAATTCCCCTTTAGACCCTAGTATTGGTACGGGGTTCATGGATTGAACAATTGAAAATCTACACTATCTGAGGAAAATTGCATAGTAGTCTCACAAAGAGTAACATTGTAGTTTTTGAGAAGAAGATTTATAAACATTTATCCCTATATATTTCTATGTTATACTTTGAACCCCTCTTGGGGCCCAGTATTAGTCCGGTGATCATTATTTGAACAATGTAGAATCTAAACAATCTTAGGATGCTTACATAGTAATATCCCAAATTGTAGTTGTTGAAAAGAAGATTTTTAAACATTCTCCATATAGATTTCTATGATAAACTTTGAAACCCTCTTATCTCCAAAGTATTGGTTCGGGGGTCACGATTTTAACAATTTAGAATATTCACTATATATAGAAGCTTTGGTGTAAAAATTGGCATTTCTGGTGCAGTGTTTTTTGAGAAGATTTTTTAAGACACCATATTTTTACTTTTTCATAATTATCTCTCTTTTAAAAAGGGTTTCGCCCTTTATTTTTACAATTTAGAATCCCCTTCACATAAGGATGCTTTGTAGCAAGTTTGGTTAAATTTAGTCAAATGGTATTAGAGAAGAAGTGAAAAATGTGAAAAGTTTACAGACAGACCCACAGACGGACGAACGACGAACAACAGGTGATCAGAAAAGCTCACTTGAACTTTCAGTTTAGGGGAACTAAAAACTGCAAGACATCATGCATGTACATGTTAAAATTACATCAAAAATGTTCACATTTTAATTGTATTTTTAAAAATGCATTCTTCTGTACTATTCAATTTAAAATAAATTATGCTAACTGCATGTACAAAACTGATATTCTACTAGGACTATCAGTTATATAAACATGACGCATGTGTGTACATGGTACTATTTCTTTTACATAAAATAAGGTACATGTATGTATGAACTACATATATCGATAATAAGATCTCATTTTGGTTTTTTATGCCCCCGTTCCGAAGGAGAGGGGTATACTGTTTTACCCTTGTGTGTCTGTCTGTTCATGATAAATTTCTGTTGCATTTTTCTCAGCAACTATTAATCGCAGATGCTTGAAATTATAATACCCACTTTGTTTAGGCTTGCCATATGGTGGGATTCATTTTTTTAACAAATTCGATAACAACTTCTTGTTAAATGTCGACTTTGCTTATTTTGTATATTCACATCAGAGCGGGGGTAGAACTAGTGAGTTTTAGCTCACAGATATCTTGTTTTTCATGTTCTTATTTTTTCCCCAAGATATGTATACATCATTGAAAATGAACAAATTTCTACATACTGTGATTTGTAATTTTTTTTTATATTTGATAGTGTTTATGTATGTATAGATATTTGGGTGTATATTTAGAGTGTTTATTGTATTGCATGTAGTTAATTAAAAAATGCATACTGTGTAGCTAGTTACCAGTTGTATAATTACTAATGTGCATAAATTAAAGCACACTAAAACATTTGTGACAATCTTCCTTTTCCACATATTAAAGGAGTGAAACTTGGCTTTATTTGCGTAAAACCACAATAGAAAACTTCTTTTTTATACCATGACACATGATAACTTTAGAGTACCTATCAAGATTTATGAAAAAAAAATATTCTTGGTGGGTTTTTTTTTTTTTGGGGGGGGGGGGGGTCTTTAAATATATTTTACATTTGCTTTAAGATTTATATACGATGTTAACTTTTTTTGGCACAACGAAAAACAAATAGTACAAGTACTACAAAAGAATTTTGTAATATTGGTAACTAAAAATCTTTATCGTACATTATGAGAGAAAAAACAACAAATAGTTTGCAGAAGAAAGCATCGCAAAATCTCAAACTTATCAAGATTTTCATATACATGTATTTTTAAAAAGAGTACTACAAAATGTGAAGAAGATAAAGTATTTGTACAAAAAGCATTAGAAAAAAAGATGTCCCTTCAAATGGAATTTTATGGAAGGAAGACATTGTCTTTGTGGGTTTTCTAACTTAAACACCCTTTGAAATCAGAACTTGAAACTTGGAACATAGAAAGGTGACATATAGGCGAGATGCACTGCATTTTTATAAAGCTAAAATGTACTTGGTTGAGCAAACACAGAAAGCAATGAATGGTATTGTATTACATGTATTAGAAAAAAAGACTCTTAAATCTACTCCTAGAACCACAGATTATTTGTTTGATAAAGTAGTAGTCCCAGTGTCATATAATGTTTTGATACCGCGAAATATTGAGCCGGGGTTCAAAATATTATGTTATATTATTATTAACCATTGTTCAATATTTTGCTGAAAAATATTGAACCCCCGATAATATAGTGAACCCCTGGCTCTCTATATTATATCTGCGATTTATTGAACCCCCTCTGATTTTCATTTGTTATTGGAAAGGGGGTTCAAAATCCTATGGCAGCAAACTATTACCCCCCCCCCCCCCCCCAATTTCCAATTCCCATTGGAGAGGGGGTTAAAAGTAGTGTGGCCGCAATAAAATGAACCCCCTCCGAGTTTTATTGCTATTGAAAAGTGGGTTCAAAATAGTATTGCCGCGATATATTGAACCCCATCCCCTCCTATTTCAAATTTCTTTTTGATAGGGTGTTCAAAATACTATGGCTGCGAACTATTAAACCACCCTCCGATATTCATTGCTATTGGAAAAGGGGTTCAAAATATTATAGCTGCGATATATTGAACCCCCCATCTATTTCAAATTCCTTCTGGAGAGGGGGTTCAAAATATTATGGCCACGATATTTTGAACCCCCCTCTGATTTTCATTGCTTTTTGAGAGGGGGTTCAAAATATTTTGGTTGCAATATATTGAACCCTCCTCCCATTTCCAATTTTCATTAGAAAGGGGGTTCAATATATGATGGCCGCGATATATTGAACCCCCACCTATTTCAAATTCCCATCGGAGAGGGGATTCATAATATAATAGCCACGATATGATGATCTACCCTCCAATTTCAAATTCCTTCTGGAGAAGGGGTTCAAAATATCATGACTGAATATATTGAACCATCCCTTCTATTTCAAATTCCCATTGGAAAGGGTGTTAAAAATATTTTGGCTGCCAAATATTGTACCCCCCTTTAATTTACATTGCTATCGGAGAGGAGATTAAAAATATTATGGCCGCTGTAAATTGAACACCCTCCAAACTTTTCCAATTCCCATTGGAGATGGGGTTCAAAATATTATGGCTGCGATATATTGACCCCCCCCCCCCCCTTTTTTCCAATTCCCATTGAAGAAGAGGTTTAAAATATTATGGCCGCGATATATCGACACCCCCACCTTTTTCTGATTCCCAATGGAGAGGGGGTTCTTTTTATGTCCTCGGTAAAATCTGTGACCATATCATTTATCAATTGGGTCGGATAGCAAGAATATTGGAAACTGTAAGATTCATGAACTTCTGAAGGTGACGCAAAGACATTGTACCAATGTTGTTACCACCACAATCCAACATCAGAACACCCGGATAGCCGAACTGTAAGACCAGTTCATGAAAACAAGGCTCGACGTCTTCCCATACCATGCCTCTCTTTCCAAACCATCTCAGCTTGATTTTATGGGGTTCTAAGTAGAGGTGCTGGTTTTTGTAGTTTGAGAATGTATGTTCATAGGCGTGGAATTTCAATGAAGATCCCATTATCCATACTATAGTGTTGGTACCTGCGAATTTAGCATACTTTTAGAACAAGTATTTGTGTTGCAAGGTAATTAAATTCGAATATATGTTTGGAATTTGGACTGCATTAGATTTCCAACGACCTTTGACCTTAATTTCTTACCCAGTGAAGCCTTGTAAAAACATATGTGTTGGCCCACCTATTCGAAATGAATGAGATTTGAAAGTTGTAATGTCCAAGCCGATGAAATTTATAATCTTGTGTAGAACTGAAGTTAATTGATAAGATGTTAATGGCTTTGAGTTTAAATGACAGAAAAATGGCCCTGGTGAGTCAGGTCTTCATGTTAAATATTGATTCAAATGTGCAAATAATGTGGATGCTTGTGAATTTAAAGTAATTTGTATTGTTGAACCCTTACCAAGTTGGTCAGTTTTTGATCTCTTGATAACTCGGAGATTTGTGGCCGATAATTGAACATCTGACTTATGCAGTACAGCTGTATTTTTGCTTGACTCTGAGAATTCACTACCTCGTAATAATGCAATAAAGTATGGTGTTCCGATGGGGCCACTTTGACCTTCGCACTTTCGCCTTTAGGGCGAAGATGCGAGAGTGCGAAGTTGCGAAGGCGAAAGAACGAAGGTGCGAAGTTGAAGGAGCGATACTACTATTGCTCCTTCGCCTTCACACCTTCGCACTCTCGTCGCAACTTTGCACTTTCGCCTTCGCCTTTTTATGTTTGAGGAGCTCTCTATCTTTTAAAGATAAATTTGACTGTATAAATAATATTTTTTGAGAATTTGTTTTCAACAGCCTACGCAGATCCATCATTTTTTTCTAGGGGAGGGATCCGAGGGATAATTGTATTTGCTGTGGGGAGGGGGGGGGGGGGGGTCTGAGGCATATGTTTGGTAATTTTACTATGTGAAATTAATATTAAATTTTCCAGGGGGTGAGGGTGGGTACTCTTTGAAATTAATAATATTGAATTTACTAGGCGGGGGAGAGGGGTCCGGTCCCCCTCTCATCCTCTAGATCCGTGAATGAACAAGGAAGGTCGCATAATGAAATGAAAATATTACTGTGGATTATATGGCCTAGCGCATGCGTACCAATAACATCCGAGAGCGTTCGGCAAATCTCGGGCGAGTATGTTACCTGCATCAATTTCTATGTAATCGATCGAGATTTGCTGAATGCAATAAAAAGGCGAAGGCGAAAGTGCGAAGTTTCTATGTAATCAACCGAAACTTGTTAAATGCAATCAAAAAAGGTGAAGGCGAAAGTGCGAAGTTGCGAAGGCGAAAAAGCGATAGTAGTATCGCTCCTTCACCTTCGCACTTTCGCGCTTCGCCGTCGCATCTTCGCACTTCCGCGCCTTCGCACCTTCGCTCTTTCGCCTTCGCAACTTCGCACTCTCGCATCTTCGTCCTAAAAGCGAATGTGCGAAGGTCGAAGTGGCCCCATCGGAACACCATAAAAAGGCTAGTTCAAAGGTAGTTTGTAAATAGAGTAGCTTCGTAAGAATTTGAGCAAACTGAAGACAGTGCAAAAACAAGTTGGCTTAGCATAGGGAAAGTTATTGGTGCTCTAATGTCTTTGGATGGGTGTAAACGACGCATTCCTTCCAGCATTTTTCTAACAATAAATGATTTTGTGTAATCAACGTGACCATGCAATTGAAGCTGATAACTTAAACCACTTAAGTAACATCTTGCAGTTGAAAATGACATGGAGTTTGATGACAAGTATGCAATATAATTAATTATTACCTAATCAAAGATATTTTGTTGCTTTATTACAGATTAAATATTTTCGTCTATTTTGTATGTGTATTCAAACCGATCTAATGAACTGCCGGTCAATAGACTGCGATCTATCAGACCGCCGGTCAATAGACTGCGATCTATCAGACCGCCGGTCAATAGACTGCCATCTATCAGACCGCCGGTCAATAGACTGCGATCTATTAGACCGCCGGTCAATAGACTGCCATCTATTAGACTGGCAACGTATTTTGGAAAAAAATTAGGCTAATTGCTACAAGATTAAAAGGTCACTGTATTATATTTGTTTTACTATTGTTCTTAAAATTTATCATTTAGGTCATTGATTCACAATGACCTGAATGCAGAATAATAATATGAAAAACTTTTGTAACGTAAAATTGTTAACACAAGAAACTAAAACTGAAATTAGGTAATAAAATAATTATTTAATGCCTGAGCAGTCAATAGACCAGAATTTTTCCCCTTGGTGCAGGGAACAGCTCAGGGAACTCGGGAAAAATATTCTGGTCTATTGACTGCTCAGGCATTAAATAATTGTATACTAACTGGTGAACTGGTGGTGGCCTTAATAGAGGCAAGGAAAACTTATTACGAAATGAACTAAATAGCTGTATTTTTGCTATGGCAACTGATAAAAGAGCGTCTACTTGGGGTCTAAGATCATGTTCCATAACTCTGATGGGATCTGATAATGGCAGCTGTCCGCTGTCATTCGGAGCTAAAGTCCTGAACCTTTCCCACTGAAATCGAGAGATAGAATCAGCCATAGAATTAAAATACCCAGGAATATGAATTAATTTAATTTGAATGTTGGATTTCATGCATACTAACACAAGAGGCCTAAGTAGGTTCATGACGCGCTGCGATTTACTTGTTTGGGAATTTAGAATGTGAATCAAGGCCATATTGTCTGTATTTATGATTAAGTTTTTAACTAGCAAATTATCCTGCCATAACCAAATTGCCGCAACCATTGGTACAAGCTCAAGATATGTAATGTCTCTTAGAACTTCAAAAGACCAGGAGTCCAGCCACTCGATTAAAAAATACACAATGCAAATGTTAAAAAATGCACCTCCACCACAGGAACCACAACTGTCGGTGTAAAGGTTAAGAGCATCATTACTGGACCAAACCAATTCAGGGAATGGGTTTTTTTCTTCTTCTTTTTGTAGTTTTCCAAAAATTGAATCCATATCTTAGCGTCTTCCCTAATAGAGTTAGTTACTTTAATCATAAAATGAGATTTCCTTATGCCAATAGTTGCATTGTAAAAACGACGACAAAAGGCTCTGCCACCAGGAAGCGCTTTGGCGACAAAGTTGAGTGAGCCACAAAAAGGCTGCATTTGTTTCAAGGAAACCTTCTTTGATTCAAGGAGAAGTGTTGGACAAGATTTACGCTCAGGGCGTTTAAAATAGTTTGTGAAACAGTGTCTATGCCTAATCCTAGGAAGGTTAGATTAGTAGTGGGGCCCTGAGTTTTATCTGGATTAATAGGTATGCCAAACTGAATACATAGTATCTGAAATGACTCTGCTAACTGTGCACAATGACATGTGTTGCTACTACCGGCAAAAAGAAAGTCATCTAGATAATGAATTATATTTGGATTGTTACAGGTCTTTGCTAATGCCAAGTGTAGAAAGGAAGAGAACTTTTCTAATACTGAGCAAGTTTTGAAGCACCCAAATGGCATACACTTATCAATATAGAATTTACCCTGTATACACATACCCAGTAGACGTAGACGAAAAGCGCTTGACAAGTCCATTTTACATAACAATGTTCCTTTACCTAGAGAACTGATTATAGTTGTTGCATCATCAAAGGACGCATAAGATACTGAACATAATGCAGGATCAATGAAATCATTGACACTGTTACCAATAGGGGCAGACAAGTTTGTGATTAATCTCCAACCCCAATCCTTTTTTGGCAGAACTCCTACAGGATTACATCTAAGATTGAACATTGGTGGATTGTTGAAAGGTCCTGCGATGCGACCAAGATATATTTCCTTATTGATTATTGCAAGTAATTCCGAGCTATGAACATCTGCATATTTCATGTTCTTGGGTAGTAAGGGGAGTCTTAAACCAGTGTAGTTTAAATAAAACCCTGTACTAACCCACTCAAAAGAAGCATTGCTGTGTCTTTGTCAGGGTAAAGTGCTAAGTAATTTTGCAAAATGTCAATCTCAACTGGATATGTGCCTAAGCCCCATAAATATTGTCTTGGGTATTGAAATGGTTGGCGTGGGCTTGAGGATTGAAATGGTTGGCGTGGGCAGATGGTGTGGTTGTGCAAGTTGGGGCGAAAGGAAGCGTTATTTGATTGGTTTGGTTGAGAGGGGTTCTGCTTGGTAATGATTGATTGTGATGACTGCAATGACCAGCAATGTATTCGTTGGTTTTTATGACAATACATGTATATATTAATGTTACTCAAACACGTGGTAGTGTTTGTTTATTCTTTTCATCTATTGGCTGTTATTATTGTCACCTAGTCAGGTGACATTAGTCACCTAGTCAGGTGACATTAATATTCATAGTACGGGCAATGAGTGACCGTGAAAGTTATTGTGTGCTAGTAAAACCATTCGAAGGCTCATTTTCGTGCAGTCATATAAGTCCCACCCACCCGCACATTGCTTCGTCTTGTACAATATATTTAGATGTATGCAGTGTCTAAAATTTGTAATTTTATTTTGTAGATGTGGAAGATGTGGTTTTGAAAGAAAGAAATTATTGTTATTTTGAATATAATTAAACTGCACTTTCAGAGCGCTTCACATCCTACTCACGAGCTTGTGTTTATTTCATAAATATTTTGTGTTCGTTTGGGTGAAACGAATAAGAACATAAATGCATGAATGCTGATAGAGTCTACTACAAGAACCCTTACAATTGTAGTCATAACATTTGAAGTTTGACTGAGTTTGTTGAGTCAAGGATTGATATGACATGTAGATTAACCACAGCTCTGCATCTACCGAGGCCCTTGGTATGGTTGAGTAAGACAACATTTTTAAACGAAACTGCTTGTCATACTCGATCCAACTTGCATTGGGATTTCTACCTGCCCCTAATCTAATGGTTTGCATATATTTTAGGATGCCTTGGATGTCTGCTGTATGTCTTGTTAAATAGATGCTAGCAAAGACAATAAATCCATCCGCCCATGCTTCAAGAAATGAAATTTTCTTTGGTTAGTTTTAGGTGTCACATCTAACTAACCATCTAGAATGGCGAATTTGTTTTTATCTGTCTTAATTGTCAGTGACTGGGTCAGGCTGTATAAGCTTAGATAGGTCAATATAATCCTTTGTCCAGATCTTTTCTTTCATGGGTTGTGCAACATGGATGCCTAAACAATGTGAAACACTAATGAGGGGTGTAGGATTCTGATTAACAGAGGAGATAGGGGAATATTATAACCAATAGTTGAGGATAGAGTGTGAGGTAATGGATATGATTACTAAATTCCACTTAAAAAAGATCCTGAGTTTGTATTAGGCACTGGAACTGCAGGTGGATTGTTGTTTTGCTGAATCGGGCAAGACTTTGTATTGAGCCAGTGCAGACGGGTCCCCTTGGGGCAGTGCAGGTGGATGTTCAGCGCGACGGCACTTTGAGATGGTAATGTAGACGGTGCACCTAAGCTTATATTCCTTCCTAGTCTTGATATGGCTGGACTCGAAGCCGCATACGGCGATGACCACCAAAATCTGAGAACTTGGTAAACAATTGAGGGTTATCTCTCTTTGAACGACCGGGTTCATAAGTCGGATTAATTAATTAGATCCTGCCTATCTATTTCTTTTGCCTTCCTGATGCCTTCATTGATAAGATTAATAGGGTATTGTTGATCAGTCAAGAATATCTTTAATTCGTTGAGACGTTGATTTCTTGATTCCTCATTACTGACTATATTACTACTGTACATATTCTCCTGGCAAGGTTGTAAGGAATGACCCTCTTTGTATGTCATGGATGGGACGATCCAAATTGCAAGTATTGATGAGTAGTTGTGATCTTGTAGAAAATATCTGTATAAGTTTTTATCGCTTTCCTTTATTACAAGAACATCTAAAAACGGATTTTTCAGTGGAACACTTCTCTAATGTGAATTTGATATCTGGATCCAGATCAATCATCTAGATATCTTTTCCTGCTACCTTTAAGATTCTGGCCAAATTCTTTACCGAATTCTTCATTTGTCTTTTTATACAGTGTTTCAACTCGTATGTAAGCTGGAAAAGTTATCTAGATGATTGTTTCACCATATGTAATGAAGCTATATGTAGCTATGTGAATTCATCCAAAATTGATTCTATTTGTTCATGCAATACACATTCTTTAGAAGCTTCACAAGACTCCAAATCCCTTCAATTATATCAGTACATGTACCGTCATCAGCCTTGAAATGCTTACTATGATTCACTGTATAATGTTCGAATCCTTCGTCGTTCAGTGTTGGACCTGGCAACCCATTGACTTGTCTAACCGTCGCCCTGTCAACCCGCCACCTGTTGAATCGGAAACCCATCGACCTGTCGACCTATATCATCCCGTCGACCTGTCTTCCTGTCAACTCGTCGACATGTCAGCCCCTTTTCCTGTCAACCCTGTCGACCGGTTAAATCGTCAATTAACCCGTCGACCTGTAAATCGTCAACCCGTCTACCCGTCGACCTATTAAGCTGTCGTTAAATATCCCATCTATTTTATTTTCTTCCTTTATTCGTCAAAACATAAAAAAATACTTTTCTCTCCTTTTATTATAAAAACAATCATAACAATAATTAAATTTTGAATTTGACAGAACAACTACCGTCAACACTCCACTATTGTCTAACCTGATTAGTTGTATAGATAATCATTTTGTATCACTACACAAAACTTATTTGACATAGGAACTACTTTTGTCTTATTCTGTACTTGAGCCATAAAGTCTTGGTACAGCAAAAAAAAAAAAAATAAAACAAAATGCGACAGTCCAAATTAAATAAATTGTTCACTGTTAGCACCAAATTAAATAAATTGTTTACTCTTAATCAGCACCAAATTAAATAATTTGTTTACTGTTAGCGCCAAATTAAATAAATTGTTTACTGTTAATTAGCACCAAATTAAAAAAAAATGTTTACTGTTAGCGCCAAATTAAATAAATACATATAGGGAAGGTTAACTCTTATAGTGTGAAAGTAGATTGTCATTAACATGAATTATTGAGAGTTGTTTCCCTTCAAACATCCCCCAGGTCTATGACGACTTGTACAAATGTAAAATTACACCAATTAACATCGTCTATGGCCATGAGAAAACTAAGATCTTGGCTTTGTAACTACATATAGCAGATAGAACGATAAGTAATGAATTCATATGTTGATTCTACATTTGTCTCATTTTTCTTAGTAAAACCTAGGGGAACAAAAATACATCGGTTGTAGAAGTTAATTTGTTCATTATGAAAATCTCTCTCTCTCTCTCTCTCTTAATTAAATTACAATCCAAATCAATGATCTAGTCTTCGGTCAGTTTTTTAACGCTGCTGATGCCAAGATTTTATTTGGAAAAAAAACCTCCACCCAGTTTAATTTTCGACTTCTATTAAATGTTAGCAAGAAAAGGGTACACTGATCCTGTATCTACAGAGTAATATGAGCGAGTTATATTCTCCACTTCTTGGGCAATTTCGGCTGCCATTTACCTAAACATCACCTCTAAATATTCTATCTTTATAATGCAGAAATTGACCTTTAATCCGTTATAACTAATATCACGCATGTTTCTTCTTCTTCTTTTTCTTCTTCTTCGTCGAAGCCTCTCTCACTAGTCAGAAATAAACCTAAATGTCACCATCAAGGGAACTGTAAGCAGGAAGAAGCTCATATTATTTTCGATTGGGCTACGTCTTGGATAAATATCAAAATCTAATGCACATGTAACTAACTATGTACCACATTATGAAGAATGAACTCATTACTGTGTGATCATTTATTGCTCTAAAACTCTTGTCTCTATTAAATATTGTACAATACATTTATTTTCTAAATGTGTTTCTCGTAATTCGTGATCCCCCTCTTCTGTCTCTTTTTCGGAGAATTCCATCGATTTTTATCTGTAAAATTTTGCCGGGTTGTAATCGCCAGAAACTACCCATCGCATGTGAGAGCACCGGCGTGAGATCCACAAGTCAATAACATTGGGGTTTAGTGGTGAAGTTAGTTGTCGTGGAAACAGATTTTTGACACAATAAAAGGGTAATATACTTATATTCGAGGAATAAAATTCAACATAATGAAACATTAGTAAGAGACGTTTCCATTACTGAAGACAACCGATATCTCTCCGTTTCAATATAATATAAAGAGTGAGCATCGTGCTGCTGAGAACTATGAAATAATCACTAATCTATTATTATATATTGATGATTACAAATCAATTTTAAAGAAACGGATTTCAAAAATTGTTCGGAAGCAATAACTTCTATGGTCACAAAACCCAGAGCTTGCCCCTCATTGGGCCTCAACCGCATACCCTTGCATGTACTCAGCGCGCTGCGTTATCACATTAAATTTGATAGAGCACATCCACTTCCCATCGGCAGGGTGTACGCTGTGATGTGGTTGATCCTGTGAGAGAGAACGTGTTGTATTATAATATACAGTTCATACATACATATTTTACAGTGTTTATGTACATCGAATGAGCAAAAATGTAATAATTTTTTTTTGAAATCGTAGATTTGTAACAATTTTTAACATTTAATAATGTAGAAGATTCATTAATTCAATCGTCATTTAATTATGCGATGTATTTGTAAGAATTAGGAAATCTACCAAACACAATGTTTCTGTTTCTACTTTCTGTTTTACCATATTCATGAACCGAAGGTACTTGAATTGTTATGGGGTTGTGTGTAGTTGTCGCGCACCTTGATCTACCTATGCGATAAGGAAATACACGGCATATATATCTTTGTCATCACCATTACCTCTAGCGATGTAATAAAATTAAAGTATCAACAACTATTTACCCATCAATCATATTGTATTAAATTTAAAAATTACCCCTGATTTATTGGGTATGCCTCTCACCCAACCCGCACTTAGTCACGTGACGGAAATGAAGTACACCGAAGATTAAACGAAAACATGGCAGCACCCGAGACAGACGTGCCGAACTTACTCGGCGAAAAATCGACACCCGCTAAGCTTGAGGAGTTGTCCAGGGAGGTAGGACACACATTTTAAAAAACTATTTTACTGAACTTAAGAGTCAGGAAAGATTTAAGAGGACAATAACTTGTACCTTATTAATGGATAGGGAATTGGAGAATGGGTAGAGAATTTGACCAGCTGTTTATCTAATGCATGGCTCTCAATCTACATACCCTGGTGAATATTACACGTAGCAATAAGTTATTGGCTTCGCATGCTGTAGATTGCATTGTTTAATGTCCGTTTTGTTACTAATCTATCGTATCATTATGTAGATTTTTATCTTGTATTGTCGACACCGATTACGGGGTTATGGCTCGGGTGTTCCGTTATAGCGAAACCATTCGCCCGTGACTTTCCTTTTCGCGGCCATTATCGGGGTCATTGAAGTGTGACGTCAAGGGGGCGGAGTTTTATCCACATACTAATTGCGAATATACATTCGACGAAAACAGACACAATTTATCACATGTCAACTTTAAAGGATCAAACAGAGCAGACATTGCTCTGGTTTTTATACTAAAGGGAAGAAATAGCCAATGTCTATTTTTAGTGTTTGATGAGCGTTTTGGGAATAAAACAAATGAATGGACCTCCTTGATTCCAATAATTAAATCAAGAATTAAGTAAGATTTTTTTAAAAATCACATGTTCATGTGACCCTGCAAAAATGTATGTCTCAATTTTGTAAAGTTATGATTGATACAGCCCTATAGGGACATTGTTTATACAAGTTAATTGAACAAGAATTTTGCACCCAGAGTACCCCCTCTGGCCTATACATGTGTTGGTAACAGGAGATTTTAACGTCTTATTAATGTCATACACATTTGTATCCAATATATCATTAAATCATTTTGGCAATCGCATTACATAACCTCCCCAGCTGATACCCAGCCCTGTGGTCATGAAACACAGTAGGGGACAGGGTTAAATAATTTATTTGTCAAAGTTATCTGTCTTGTCTGAAAAAAAAACCCCAAAACCCTAAAACCCACCCCAAAACAAACCTACAGCCCCATACATCCATGCCTAAGCATTGTTTAGTGTAAAACTATTGATTACTGGTGAACTCTAATATAGATCTATGTGAAATGGTATATATAATTTTACTGGAAAGGTTTCAGTTTTAATTGTATATGTTTATGTAACATGTACAGGAACCAACATAGGGCATAATTTTAGGGAGGCTTCACTGCTCCCTCACAGAAAAATAGGAAGAAGTTTGAGAAATCAGGGAGACTTCCATTATTTGACAATGGCATAGTGCTAATGTGTATGGATTAGAAGCAAGTCTTCAAAAAAATTCAACAACTCAACAACAACTTTTAAAAACTTATCCAATTTGTTAAATTTAATTCATTAGATGTATTCATACATTTTATAGATGAAATGTTTTTTAATAGTGTTAGCTAAATGGCAAATAAAATCAGTCTATGTACTTCTGTATATTTTGGAGGTATTAGTCCAACCCTTTGACACAATTACAACCGCCATGTAGTGAATCTGTTTACAAAAAATATTTTAGGTTTTAAATTTGCTATCATTATTAATTTATGAAATTAATACATAGTTCGTCAATGAATTATAAATTGGAAATCATAGCTGTCGGTGAATTGCTGTCGGAGACCTTTTCATAAGTATCTCATATAACATTATTTTAATTTAATATTGAACGTCACCCGCGCACATAGGGTTGGAAGAAATTGTCATTAAAAAAAACAAATAAACCCTTATTTCCAATTTTAACTTTTCCAGTCTGATTTTTACTTTTTGAAACCTAAATACTACAATTGTAGAAATATGAAATGTCTAGGGCACAATATGGAAGTTATATTAGATACTCAGTTTGATTGTCTTTATACCTGACAGGAAAGATCATTAAGCAGCAAGCTAGTCTAAATGTGGCTTGAATACTCACTGTACTTGTATTAATGTTCATCATGAAAATCACTTGCTTGAAAATTTTGTTTATTTTAATTTTATCGCCCTCCCTCGTAGATTTGGTATTTTGAAGGTAATGTTAAACTTTTGGACAGCCTTATAAGCATATTACTTACTTGACAATTAAAACTATTGAATAAATTTAACAAAATAATCAAAACATTGTCATTTTGCACAAATGTATATAGACAGTTGTGTGAAACATAAAAAATGATACAGATTTTAAATTTAGGGCCAAATGATAATTCGGATTTCTATTGTGTTTTATTCTAATGAATGGAAACCATTCAAGAGTAGTACCTCTTATCAATGAGATCACGTGTAACGTATATATCGGTATATCGCAATCACTAAATCAGAAGATTTGAGCAGTTTACAGGTGCACATTTATCTTGAACTACGTAATCTTAACATAAATTGTCAGGGTTCTCGAAGTGTTGAGGTAAGAAAGACAGTAAGGTGTGCTAGAAGGGGGTTTCTGCCTAGCATTGCATGTTTTACTCTCGCAATAATGTGTGGATCATACATAAAGTATTTGAGGGATGAATCGGTGACCTACATTTTCATAAAGCGCGATACTGTTTTGGAAATCTGTCTGAAAAAAAGCCTTATCTACCCGTTTTTTTTTTTTTTACAACTATATGGCAAATACTGGTCTGCGGCGAGAAATATTCAATATATACAATGAGGCACTCGCGAACCTTGCAAAAATTTCTCGCACGCTAATAAAAGCTGGTTTACAGTATTCTGAGGGAAAAGATTTTGGAAGGGACATTTTCACAATGAAAATAAAAAATCCTTTCATGTGACAGAAAATTTAACAATACAGTTGTAAGATTATTCATTTGGTACGATAAACATTAAAAAAAAAATTATTAAAAAAAACACCAAAAATTAAGTTGACAATGGTGACTGATCATGGCCTACATTTAGGTCTGTCTCATTTTCCTGTAAAACACATATGCATTTTTTTCCCATGTACTTTTAACATTATCAAGGAATCTGATTATTAACACTTTATTTTCTTTCTTTGTTGACAATTTCTGGGTTTAATAATCACTCAGAATAATTGTGACATATTAAGATATTTGGACGTTTTTCTAATGCTTTTTTAAAGTTCATAAGGTAATTACACTTATAAAATTGAATTTACTTTGTATATTTTGATGAGGAAATTTTCCATTGGTTGACCTCATGATGTCACTTTGGTTGAAACCTCATTCCTACATGATTCTTTTTTTTCTTGAATAGGTTTTTAAGAAGGCTGGGTGGTCAACAAATTAACTATCAGATCTACCTTAAATTTTTGGAAATGATATTAGCTAGTGCTACAAACTTTTCTTGGTAAAGGAAAAAATAGGGCTGAAACGATATGCCCCCTCACGATACAATACGTATTGCAATACTTGTGCCATGATTCAATATTTTCAATACGATACATTTTGAAGAAGAAACAAATCAAACAATTGAAGAAAAGAATAATTCAGGCATGGCACACTTTGCAATTTTAATTTGATGAAAAAAAATATGTAAACGAATAATTCACTGGGTCATTAAATGATGATAAATACTATGAAAAGAACAAAGCTATTTTTTATTGATTAGTCATTTATCAAGATGACTTTTAGTCAAACTGCTTTATTGGTCACACATTCTTTTAAGTTTTAAAAGTTCAAAAAGGAATGGCTCTCATCAGATTAATTGTCTCGACACTTATTTAGTGTTTCGGTGGTGTGATGATAACAAGGTTAATTGATAGATATGTAGCTGAAAATCCGCCATTATTGGGAGTTTTTAAATACAAATTATTTTATTAGGGAAGAAGTAAGCATATCGCCCAGATTTCGCTGAACGATAGGAGGCAAGTGGGTTCTGCAGTTTGATAGGTTTCACCTAGCCATTATTGTTCAAATCTGTTACAACAGATACATCGTGATGGCCCCCTTCATTTGTATCCGACTATCCATCAAAATTGTCGCCATGTTTTTCCCTTGTGCAGTAATACTTTTTCAGTAGGCCGAACCCGATGTAATAAAACCAAACCCGATTTTAGAAATGTATCAAACCGAAAATCAAAGCAGTGAATCAAAAATAGATTTGGACATAAGTATTGAACAGTATCGATATTTCGGTGAATCGTTTCAGCCCTAGGAAAAAATCCATATATATTAGCTTTAAAATTTGAGTATTTTCCTATATCCTTATACAGAGCTCTTCTTCTAAAGGAGATTAATATAGTCTTAAAACGGTGATATTAAAAACCACTTTAAAGTGCCATTACTCAATTTCAATGCAGTTTTTGCAACAAGTTGAGATAGATGAAATTGAAAAACAATTTTCACATCAGATGAACTCTTTCATTAGATAACTGCTCCCTATAGATAATAAATAAATGGGCAATAGATGCAAAAACTATAGCAAGAATTTACAAATACAGTGTGGAAATATCTTGTCAAGAGGCCTGAGAGATTGGCCATCCACCTTATGGGTAACAGGGACCATTAACAGGGGCTTGCATTTTACGAGTCATAAGTGACAGAACAATGGTGAAGAGTGACTTGCATGGTCTTTTTGCATGGGTTATGTCCTGTTATGCATGGGTAAGCATAGAAATTATCACAATGCTCTTTTTTTTTTACGGTAATACATTGTTTATATTTCCATCTTTGATTTTCTTGGTTTCCTATTCTAGGTGGTCAGAAAAAAAAGATATTGGGTTCGGGAAAAGAAACAACATTTATTGCATGAGGAATGCTCCTTTATATTTGCTGTTTGCCTCTTTCATGTTTGAGATATAGCTTTCATCTGTCTGTGCTACCTACGTCTGGAGGTGTTTGTCCCTTCCTCTGCTCTCTCCAGCGCTGAGGATCATGTGATAAGGTTTGGTGATGGGTGATGTCATGGAGGCCGGGTGTGAGGAAGAGAAAATTAATACAAGAAAATTTGTGAATAAACTGCATGGTATGAATGTCAATAAACCCAAAACCTCAGTTTGATACAAAAATATCTTAAGCCATTATACCTAAAGTTTAAAGGCAATATATTTATTATAAATCATTCTCCCTTATTGGTATTTATTTACAAAGATTTCATTTTTCATCATTTTATCTTACTTCATGAAAATGAGAAAAACCAGGGTTTTATTAATGAAATTACCTTTCAGGAAAAATATGGTGTTTGTTTCAAAATGAGGTTCATTTTCAGATAATTTTAAGAGGTGGGGATGGAATAACATTTATTGATTTAAGCTTTCATTCTCTGTGACAATTTTGTGATAATTTTCATCAATTCTGTATGCACATTATAAATTTCTATACCAACTAGCAGCATTTTCACTTTATTAGGATAATCTTTTGATTTAAAATATTCATGTTGCAAAATATACAAAATATATATATCTGCTTTTAGCAATTTTTCATATTTTTCAATAGCTTTAAGTTGGACCTTTTGAAATGACTGTTTACTTTAATTTGATTCTGAATTGTAGTTCTAGCATGCTCTTCAATTTTTTTATTATACATTTAATATTAAGTATTGTTCTTGTGCCTTGAAAATGCCTGTTAGTATTAGAAAGGTGTACTGTCTTAATCTGAAGTCGTTATTTTGGATTTTATGTAAGCTAGTATCTTGATGTGTAGAAAACTTTATTGTTTAACACATAGACATACAAGTATTTAAAACTTATCCATGAATGGGAGGGGTTTCTGGCATGGAAATGAGCAACAGATGAACATCTGTTAATCTTTTCTTTTTACTTGAAGACAATTTAGAATCGCAGAATTGTAAGGGCTATGAAAAGCATATTATTTGTGGGTGCATCAAAGGGATTAAAATCTTTAGGATATATTCATTAACTTGTCTATATGAACTGATCGCTGATTATGAAATACTTACTAAGGTGAAGTGATTCTTTTTTATGCATGTTTTACTCATTTTGACCTTGTACGGCTGTAGGCAAGTCCATCTTCCAACTTCTCAAACCAGGATAATGAAAACTTGGCTGAGAAATGTACAGAACTTCTGCAGGGATCTGAAAGTGACAACTCCCAAGCTGCTATCCCTTCTCTGCTCACATCCAAGCTTCTTCCTGACCCCAGCATTATGCCTGAGGAAAGACAATCCATTGTTAAAGGGAACGTCTCTGAGAAACTTCTTCCAGATCAATGTGTGCTTCCAGAGGAGCCCCGCCCCCCATGGAAGGGGACGCTGGTGCAGTGTGCCAAACTCTGGTCATATCTCTCAGGCATCTCCACCTTTGAAAGAGCCAACATGTTGAGGAAGGGAAGAGAGGTACATAAGATATATGTGGATGTTATCAAAGGAAAGACATTCCTGGACGACCAGTTCTCCTACACCGAGTTTGGTCGTATGGTGCTACAAAATGGGACTATCAGGGCAGGGCGAGCTAAAAACGCCAAACAGATTGTGGTAGCCAGGGAGACTCTGTACTGTAGTGGGTCCGGGGCTTGTAAGCGGGCCTGTGGGGGATATGGAGAGTGCATTGCAGGTTTGTATTCCCTTTGATGCCTGCATACTTCTGATATATACTGTCATCTTAAGATATTTAAAATGTGCTGGACTTTATCATACAAATAAATATTAAATGCTATGTGGTATATTTACATGAATAATATTTACTTTAGTTACAATTTTTACATTTGCTTTCCCTTGGACTGAAATGTTACATTTTTATAATGGTTTAAACATGGCACATGACTGCCAGATATATCTCTATGTCCGTCTGGTGAGAATTAATATTCAGCAATATGGCCGACGCTTTGCCTACTCATCTTGACATTTCATAATATTTAATGCAGAAATCGTGTTCCATAAGTTCTTTTGTATTTGAAGAAGTTGCCCTTTGAAATTACTTTTAAATTAGAGAATATAGCCGGTTGCGTCCGTTTTCTCTATATAAATGATTTTGAAAACTCCTGATATCTCGAATATGGTAATCTTGAATACCCCGCTTATGTCGAAGTATTTTGAAGGGCCGAAGCCCTTATTTTACCTGGTTTATCTCGAAGTGGAGTCATTTTTCCGATGAACATAATTGGTTTCATTACTTAACACATTTCTGCCGGCAGCAATATTTACACCCTTCAAAACTAGTGTTACCTTAAACATGTGCGGATGAAGTTAATTAGGATGGCAGCTTGGGTGTTTTGTATATTTACCAGCCATGATTACTGATAATGAGTTTAGTAAAACACACTGTGTACAGGCAATCGATCTAACAATTTCATAAACACGACAAATAATGGAACCGAGTTGATTTTTTTGATGTACGCTACAGTAACAATGAAGCATGAATGATATACGAAGATTAAAAAGAACTTATTCAAGTTGAACAGAAACAGTCCATGTGTATTGAACACATTAAACTAATCAGCATGTGAAGTGACTTCCGGTTTACATTTGTTGTTTCCAATATGAGTACTAGCAGTGAGCGTACTGAATCAATATATGATACGTTTGCTTCACAAATTCTATAAAAATGTTGTGTGTGTTGAAATGCTGGATAATGAATATGCGTTATTTGTTAATTTTCAAATCTGTATTTTTCGTATCCAACGTGATAAATTCCAGTAACTACATGGCAAGTGCTTCATCTTATGTACAGTTGGCAGCCATCAAGAATGATGAGGACGTGATGTCGTATTTTTAACAAAATATTGATTTTATAATTTAATTGTTTTTACAAATATTGATATGTATTTCACAAGTAAAACACATAAACTAAAAATAATTCAACAAAGTAGAATACTTGTTTATGAGAAGTAGAAGAATTCGTTATCTACCCGTACTAAAACGCGTGTAAATATAAGAGCTTCACCGAATTAAAGTTGGAAAGCCACTTCGGATATCTTGAACCCTGGATATCTCGAAGTTTTGTTAAAGTCCCGCAAGTTCAAGATGTCGATGTTTACCTGTGTGTGTGTGTATATTTCTACTGTATTCACAATATTCACACACACACACACAGACACGCTCATTTTTTCATTGGGAAGGGAGATATCAAAGGATCCCCATTGGTCCTTTCATTTATTTTCTTTAAGTGAGTGATTTTAGAAAAAAAAACATGCTAAATTAGGTAATGGATTAAAAAAGTTGTTGATGTTGTAAGTAAATGAAATTATTATAAGAATTAACATGCACATAGCCTGTTTTTCATTTTATTATATATTTTTGGAAGGGGGGGGGGGGTGATGTAAAAATAAATGGTGTGCAATTGAATGCCAAAAGAAATGTCTCTAATAATATGGAGACTGATATTCATCTCATATCAAATTCATTATGTTTAAAAACAAAAGTTGAAATTCTACTGTTGTTGATATGAATTAAAAAAAAAAATCCACAGAACACTTCAGCAGCTTGGATCCAAAATATTTGTAAACTTCTAAATTGCAGGTGTAAGTGATGAAATTTAAAAATTTAATATTTTAAAACTTGGATGTGTTTCTTAATTAAAAAATTTAGTTTAAGATGTCAGAAACCTTTGCAATCACACAAAAGAGTCAAATTGAATTGAAATACTTTTAAATGAGTATATTTTGTGGCATAATTGTTTTTAAATTTAAGAAAAGATCATTTTAATTGATTATATTGCAATACAGTTAAAAATATTGCAGTATATTGCAAAACAAAATTTCCAGCCAATGCCCAGCTCTAGTTGCAATTCATATGGTTGCATGAGAAGCTTGACAACAAGTAAATGATCATTCCATACTATCAATTCAGTATTGTAGAAGGATGGGGGTTGAGCAGTTTAGAGTTTCAGAGAAAACTGTATAGTAGTAATGACTTTATTTGATGAATATTGATTTTTTTGGTGTTTGCGTGCAGTGCCTTTTGAATACTAAATGGAAGTAAGATGAATTTGAGACACAAAAACTTTTGCATAAAGTTATAGGTACATGTTTTTTTAGTGGAAGATTCCTCAGTTTTATAGAATATTAGAGTAGAATTTTCCAGATGTAAGATTTTCATTTGTTAAGTATAAAAATAAAACCAGATTACGTAAAGGTTCTTGTCTTGAATTTTAGGTTGTGAAAAGACCAAAATGAGAGGACATAAGTGCAGTTACCGAGTGAAACTCACCATGCGCTTGGGATATGTCAACCATTGGTTTGTGGAAGTGCTTGGAGATCATGATCAGTTTGGGTCCTTGAATGCTTCTGTCCCCGCACCTTCAAGTTTATCCCCCAGCATCCAGAAAGGAGAGAATGGTGATGGCTCCCTAAACAATGATCTCAATAAGATGCATACCAAAACATCCTCTCCTAATACTCTACATCATCTGAACAGCCCAGCTGATTCTTATGTGACCATGGTACCTCAAGGTACCATTGCTATGCCTAATTCCTTGCCAAATAATTTTCACAGTGTTTTACCAAATACTATTTATACAACCCCTTCTATGAATTTGCCAGTAAACTTGCCGGTTCTTACCCAACAAGCCATTATTCCTTCACAAAATTTGCCATTGTTCATGACTGCAGGGACAAATATTCAAAGAGATTCTGCTTACATGGGAATGGTGATGTCAGAATTTAGCCAACAAGATGTGCCACTTCCATTGGTAAAAATGAAGAAAGAACCCACGGACAATGGTTATCATGATAAAACAAGTCCTACAGACTCTTCTGAGTCCAATTCTTTTGATAGCTTTCATTCAAACACACCAAGAATGTCTGTTCCAAGCAGGGCCAAAGCAAGAAAAAAATTTACTCCCTATCAGTTGATTAACACGTCACTCAAAGAGAACCAAACCAAACAGGATCTTGCTGATTCCACAACATTATGTAATAGTGACCACCAGAGTGTTCACCGCAATGGAAACCAAAGAGGAATGTCCGAGACCAGGGTAAGACGTGAGCTTAGGGACTTAGTTGCCAAGCGTGAGCTGGACCGCTGTCTGGGAGTTCAGACCAACCAAAATGATGAGGAAATAAGTGACAGCTTACGACAGCTGATTTCAGAGGGGGAGATTGAGAACGGGTACACCTACATTTGGGATGAGGATCTGACTGTGGAAAATGGAAAAGCCGATAAGGTAGAGAGCAACCCTGAGGTCCAGATACAAGACAAACCGTATATTGCATGCTTGCGCTTATTGTCTTGTTCATGTGCCTTGATATTAATATGCATTTGGGCTATGGTTTACCTTGAAAGAGAGATTCTTGCAAATGGCAAAACCCTTGCATGCATAAGAGATGAAAACTTGGAGGTGTAGACATTGGTTTGTCTAGGACAGAGGAAAAATTGGTGGAGGTTTGCTA
This sequence comes from Magallana nippona, assembly GCA_033439105.1. NCBI lineage: Eukaryota > Metazoa > Mollusca > Bivalvia > Ostreida > Ostreidae > Magallana > Magallana nippona. Next base: position 33,641,113 of record CM065922.1, read on the forward strand.
GGTTCCAAGAAAAAAGAAAGCATTTTCCTTTGCTTGATATTTGACTTGCCTATAAATGGGTGTATATTATATAGAATGTATCAAGAGTCAAAAATTTAGAGCCAAAAATTTATCTCATGTTAGGTAGCATCAAATGTCATTCCAGAAGGTATTAAAAACACTGATATAGTTGATAAATTCGACTTAATACACAATTATCACAAATATAAATGCCAAATACTTTGTTCTTTATATAGAAATGAGATACAAGGGGGAAAAAGTGCTGTAATCTTTAAAATCTACCCACAAGTGCTACCAATGTTATATTAGACAATTGAGACACACTAGTGTGCATTTCCTGTTAAAACTTTTACAGTAGCTTTTATGTATAACACTCATATTACATATACATGTACTGGTATTTGGAAAGCCTGGGTCACTTAAGGCAACTTCAGAATGCTAGCTGTATTATCAGCTGGTATTTATTTAGCATACATGGATAATGATGTGAGAAGTTTTTGTTAAGTATTAAATTGTTTGTTTTTGAAGTACTTCGTACATATTCGATGAAAGTTCTTGGTACTTGCAGGGAATTAATAGATTTTCTTAGAATCAGTGTAAATTAAATCATAACTTTGCAATATGTGACAAATCATTTATTCCAGTGACACAATTGAACTTTGTCTCGAATGAGGTATAATTCATCTGGTCTTGTGATTGAGAGGGAAACGTTAGTCATGAAAGAAGTGCAGTACTCATTAGTGGGTCATCAAAAGTGAGGTTAAGTTAGAGTCATAAAAGAATGAAATTATACACCAGACAAGATGCATACTTATGATAGAAATAGGTGCAAACACCCTTAAACCATTGTGTCATTGGCCGACATGTGAATGCATAGAGAAAAATTGATCCAACCACAAAGGAAATAGTCTAAAGTCTAATAAGATGCTGCACAGTTGGGGTATTATTTCTAATTCTATTTCTCAGACAAGATGTTTCGTTACTCGAGCAGGGTGAAAAAGAGAGCTAGCTAGCATTTAAGAAAATATCAATATCTTGGTTTTACTTGGTTTATTGATTTGGGAGGACCAAGGGTTTAGATGGAAAAGAGATCGAGTAAGTGAGAGAGAGTCAAGACATAAGAAAGTTTCTTCATGCATTAAATGCAATGTTATTTGTTAAGAGTGACCCTTTTTACAGCTTATTATGTATTTAGATCTTGTGAAATATCTTTCTTTTTTAAAATATTAGAATGTACATGTTGGGTTTTATATGTAGATCAGGGGGGGGGGGGGGAACTCTAAATATTTGGGAAAACTGGATAAATCAAACTCCCTAATCTGCGCTCAAAAATAATTTATGTAGACAAAGATGTCATTGTGTGTTTTTTGTGTTCTACCTTGGTTAGCCAATGGAAGGTGGCTAAAATATAGATGTAGTACACTTGTCTAAACACAGCAGAGAATATTAATGGTGTGTGCTTAGCATAGCTGCATATTGAAGTTTGTCCAAATACAAGCCATCCCCAATAGCTGCAAGCCATCAAATTTTTTCACCCTTAATTTCATTGCCATGGTTACTCTATTGAATTTTCTGGAGGTCAATAATAGTTTTTGGGGGAATCTTTACAGCTAGCGGGTGAGATGGTTTTATATGGCACAATTGGTTTGGAGACAGGATGGGAGAATTAGACTTGGAATATTGATGAAGTGGTGCTTAAAAATTCAGAGGGGGGAGAAAGAGGGTACAAGGAAATATAAAAGTTTAATCACTTTCAATGATAAAGAAATGGTATGCTCTAAATCAGGAGAAGAACTTAATTTTGATTGGCTTACAGATTTGATCATTACTCTTTATACTGAGCGCTTAATGGTAACAGGTGTATATAAGAAAAACAGTGAAAAATGAAAGCTGAATCAAAGGTACTGACAGCAAACAAAATTTCTTCAAGCTCCTGTGTGCTGCCATATTGGTCGCCATTTTGTTTGATATAGTTAACTCAATCATTAACTGACTGACATTTATCAACGTTTATTCCCCTAAGCTCTATTTAGAACTTTCCATGGTTTCAATTGAAAGTAATTTAAATGACTATACAAACCAGATCATTTTGAACAATGCATTAATCAGGAGATATGCCTTGAATGTGTTATCAAATTAATAAATGGGAAGAATTAAGTATAAAATTTTACTTCATAAACAAATGAAATTAATAGGTATTGAAAAGAAGAAATTGAAAATACTCGGAGTCAACTTTCTTCAGCTCTGATATTTTCGAAGAAAAACTTGTTTTACATATGAATTATGACATCATAATTGTAAACTCGGAGCACGAAACGTTAAGTCTGATTTGAGTAAGCAGGGCTGAGGCATATCAAGTATACTGTGTATGTTTCAATTCAAATGAATTTTGTTAGAACTCTCTTTTGCAAAATTCAAACTGCCAAATGATCTGCGCTCAGTCCAAAAGTCGCACCATTTACATATGACAGAACATTAATTGAATGGTGTTTCTCTTAAAACCAAGATCTAGTAAATGAAAGGAACGTACAGATTGAACTATTTCAATGATGCTTCATAACAAATTAGCTTGGTTTTATAAGGTATAGTGTGGTTTAATTTTATTATGAACATGGTGAAAAGTCCTGATTAAAACTGTCATTTTCTATGAAACATGACGAAAAATAACTACAAATCTCAGAGATTCTTCGGTTTTGACGAATAAAATATATCCAAAATACCTATACAGTCTCCCTATAAATGGTACAAGTGTATAGAATGTTCTTGAACTTTTTTTTAAAATCATATTAAATTGAACGTAAGGGTTTGGATTACTTTTTCATAGGTTTTCAAATGGAATGTTAAGAAAATGTTTTATATTCCACAGTATTCCCTTATACTCGGTACAGGAAAAAGATATATCAAATATCAAATCGATTATGACCTCATTATGGATCTAGCTCTAAAAAGATGCTCTGAAATCATTTAGGGTGAGTTTATGATGCATCAGACACAAGCATTGTGAACTCGCCCTAAATTTGAATGTGAATTTGTGAAAATGCATCCTCTAAGCCATATATTGGATAATGAATAATGCAGCAAGCATGGAACTTTATGAAAGTTTGTCGGTATTTAGGACAAATTGTAGATGTGCATAATACCAGAAAATTCCAATTCCATTCATTTTTTGAGAATTTTAGCCCTTTTAAACTTAGATTTTTGGCCACATATTGAATATAGTAATGAACAGTTTGTAAGCGCAGTTTCTCTTAAACTGCTGCACAGAATTTTGTGGAACTTTGAAGGTATTTAGGACAATGTGTAGATGTGCATATTACATGAATGATTCCATTATTTTTCTACGAATTATGGCACTTTTGAATTTAAAGTTGGGTTGTTGTTAAAGACAAGTAAGTATAGGTGTATGGTATATACTTGCAGGAAGTTTTGATGTGAGGATATTTTGGGAGTTATGCTCATTTTGAAGTCAAAATTATTTTGTGTATTTTATGCATACCCTGCTATTCATTTTTGAAGCATTGTCAAGTACCGATAATGGGGGTGCGTGAGGAATGTGAGCTTTAAAAATTCTCACTTTTTCTTTCATTTCTTTTTCAAGAATTAAGCTAAGGGAAAACCTGTATCATTTAAACAAGTTTTATTTATATTTGTATCATAATTGATGCATGATTTATAAAAAAGAAAAATTCAAGGGTGTCTGATGCATGGTGAAATTACCTTAAATCAGTTTAACACTTGAATGAGGCTTGCCTATGTACTGTACACTGGGTTAATGATCTAAAAGTTCTCTTTATGATTCTTTATGCCCCAAATTGAAACCAATTCAACCTTCCTATTTCAAAGTTTTATTATCGGGAAAAAAATTGATCAGAACTTAACAATTTTGCCGTCTGAAGAAAACTAGCATATCGGACATTTGTAGCATAACCTGGAGGACTGCATTCGTTTTCTATGGATACCCAAAACTAAGAGGTCTTGAAAGGAGAGCAAAATTAGACTTAAGGAGATACGGAACAGATAAAAGTGGTGTTTTTCATTTCCTTCCCATGATGGTTTGCCTTTTTTTTCCTCTCTATTTCCAAGAAATACACATCTGATTGGATTTAAATGCAATTATATTAAAGTGCATGAGAGAGTTGATGCAATGATGTACCCTCAAATTTCTTATCCAGTCTTTGTTTTTTATATGATATCAGTATATCAATTTAAAATATATATCATTTGTATTTTTAATGAAGAAGGATGATCGTTTGATAGGAATCTGTTTCCGTTCTAAATAACAGCTAGGATTTACGGTGTGTTGTCATAAGCCCTTGGATACCTGTGCTTGCCAGGTGAAGCTTTGTTATGTACCCTGATTATAATTTTAGATATAAAAAATGCTGTTTGGTTGGAAGGCATTTTGATTATACTTGAGCATGAATATTGATGAGGGATGCAGATTAGAATTCTATTGCCTAGCTTGCTTAATCTGATATGATAACTAATATATCATGTATTTTTTGGGGAAATGTAGGGAAATTTTGATTTGATTTTATGCATTGAAGAGATGATAATTTCAGCTCAGCCAAATTTGTACAATAAATGGTTGCATTGTCAATTAGCTATGAGACAAATGTGATCTTTTGTGTATATAACAGGTTGATGGATAGGTAGTTAAGAACAGGTACTTGTGGCAGTTGTGGGTACAATTTAATTGTCCCTCTGTCAAGTATGAAGAGTTACCACAAAACTTGGGCCTGCAGGCTTGCTTTTATGTTTTGTTTCGGATCTGAGGTTGTGTGATTGTTGTATTGCCATGTTTTAATTACCCATTTCCTTGATTTCTAAAACTGTTTTTCAGTAACAAGAATTTACATTATGTTACTGGGATAAAATATGCTTTTCTGTTAACTGTTTTTCTTCCCTTTGTTTTTGACAGAAGGACCTTTTCTTATGCAATGTTTGAATGGTTTTTTGTCTCTTGATCACCACATGATGAAATTACTCAATCTAACTAAGTGGGATAAATATGGGTTTAAAATTTTTTGCTAGTCATTGGTTTTAAAAATAATATGATAAGATAAAAGTACTGTACTATTTGTTATTAATTCACATCCATTTCAGAATATTGGTTTATACCATGTGTTCCGTATTTCGACTTGATGGATGTAAAATAATATTGAAACACAAATACCGTGTTAAACTGTAAAAGTTGTTTATCCCCATTGAGCTTTAGCAGCAATTTGCATGATTTATTGATGAGATTACCCAAATGTGTGGCAGTTAAGAAATGTTTGCATTTATTATGGATGACTGGTTTATCATTGACACTTGTAAGTGTATGGGGGTAGAATCACCCCTTTGCTGACTAATCATGATGGATGGACTGACATAATCTGTTTGTCAGGCCCTATAACTTACCAATGTTTGATAACTTAATCAATATAGTGACATTCATTGAACTGTAGCCCTTGTAGTCAGAAGAGAGAGAGAGAGAGAGAGAGAGTCTGAATTTTCTAATTAATACAAAGATTAATTAATTCAGTCATTTTTTTCAATGACGTAATAATATTTTGTGCCTTGAATCAATTGTTTAAAAAATGAATAATACACACATGAAATATCCCAAACTAGTCTGTAGGAAGTTGTAAAGGTAGTCTGCAATTCATGAAAATATTATATTTAATTGAATATAAATGAGACTTATTTGCATTAGCTTCCAATTACACAGGTATAAGGAATAAAATGTGTCTTAATTTCAGTGATTAATTGCTAGGTGTTTTTATACCCACTTCAGGTGAAAATGAGTGCTTTTTAACTGAACTAGGACAATGGCGCCAGAAAAAACGACATTGCACATGTGCACATAGGTACAATTACATTTACATTTATACTCAAAAACATTTCTGATAGGTATTTTCCCCTTTAGGCCATTATGTTCTCTTTTTTTGTCAAACAATTGAAGATAACAGATACTGAATTAATCCCCAGTACTGGTGATGTACAGATAGTTTTTGTCTGATAAATACTGCATATCCATGAAATGTCAGATTTACCACCACCACTCTCTCTCTCTCTCTCTCTCTCTCTCTCTCTCTCTCTCATTATGAAAAAATATTAAATGAATAATACTTCTATGAATGTTATTCTGTCAGAGAAATATCTATATCTATATAGATTTCTCCTGTCAATACATGTACCTCTCTGGGACCCTTGGAATGCAGCAATGAAGAATTGTTCACTTTATTTGACAGCCCAGTGGTTACACTGTCAGGTGTTTGTGTGTGATGTAACACTCATACATGGACATGAAATGTACATCAATGTGCAGGTGATGGGTCAGAGGGCAGGCGAGCTGTCAGTAGTTAAAAGGCAGCAGTTATCTCCCAGCTAGATTCTAGCTGTGCCATAAACATGTACTAGTATTTTGTTAATAGAATGGGAGCTGGCTACAATCTCAGTTTTGTGACAAAGAGAAATTCAGTTTTTCAATTTCAAACAGCCCCCCTGCCACCTCTTAAAAAACACAATATTTACTTTTGCTATATTCAGAGCTATATTCTTACTATATAACTCCATATCATATTTTATTAACTGGCTAGGAATGATATCAAGAGGATATTCCCACCATTTCACTGTAATAAATTGCTTCTGATTCGTAGATTCTTTATTAGTAAAATATATAATCCTTTGCAACTCCAAAACAAGGTGACGTCATAATGGGCCATCAATCAAGGCAAGTAAACAATGGACGTGTAATGCAGGGGTTTACTAGCATATCAGATACAAGGATTTGCAAATTATTGAATGGGTAAAAACAGCTAGGTAGAACATCTGTAGCATTATTCCTATGATTGGAGAAATATAGCCAAAGACCTTTTGATGCCAAGGATATTTAGGAAATGGACTGAAGAGCTCAGAATTGAACTCTTAATTTCTATGCTGAGCTGAGAAAATTATGCCGATTTGTTTTCAAACCCTTTCTTGATTTTTGTTTTTATTTTTTTTTATATAACAAAACAAATGCTGACTGTGTTTTGGGGCAACATTGATTATGTGAACTTTCTTCGGACAAATATATTAATTATTGCCCTCCCCGTTTTGCTTTAAGCAATATTTCATCCTTCGGGGGCTAACATAATCAATGTTGCCCTCTACCCCAGTCAATATTTGTATGATATATATGCATTACAGGTATTATGAGGAACTAAAATTTTTGATTTTTGGATTCCAGGATTTGATGACCAGAGTACGTCAGCTAGAGTCTCACGTAAAACAGTTAAGAAATGTGGTGCTCAAAGGTCAGGGCGAAGGGCAGGTCAAGAAAAAAGCCAAAGGCAGAGAGTTTGATTTTAAGAAGTAAGAGTTTGATTGAGAATTATGCTGCATTTACTATAGAAAAGGATTAGTTATTTTGATTCTTGTGTTTTACACCATTTTGTTCATTTTTGTTACAGAATATTGTACTTGTCTATGAAAATTAAATTATTTTACATACACGATATATAATTGGTGCGCTGAAATCGCATTGGCCTTGCCTTGTGCCAACACACACCAAGGAAAACTCAAAAAAAATTATGGATAATATGCATCATAAACACTTATTCAATTATGATTACCCCAGGTTTATTATGAACATATTATGAACCAGGATTACTGATTCAATTAAAACAATTTAAAGTATGCACCTTTGAGAGAGATCTCTTTAGACCAACATGGTTTGTAGTTTCTGAGCAATTCTTTACAGATACAACACTCGACACATTGCCCTGAAGATCCTGTACTTAGGCTGGGACTATCAAGGCTTTGCAGCTCAAGAAGACACAGAAAAAACCATAGAAACAGCACTGTTTGAAGCCCTCCTCAAAACCAAGCTGATCGAGTCTAGGGAAACGTCCAGCTATCACCGCTGTGGGCGAACAGACAAAGGTGTCAGTGCCTTTGGACAGGTGGATAACATTTTCACTTCAACTGAAATATGTACTGTATACAGGTTTAATTTTTACCAAATGAAAATTTTTGCCCATTCAATACTGGGTAGGTTTGAGTTATTTACACACAACTACTGTATTGTGTATAATAATTGATTTGATTAAAATGTTAAGAGTGATTAAATTTTTAGCAAAAAAGTGAATACCAAAAGAGAAATAAGCAAAGTCATAGGTATAAATGATAACATTGTGGTTATAAATACCTGTACACATGTATAAATTGCATTATCAAATATTTTAGGTAATCTCAATTGATGTCCGCTCCAATCTCCTTGAGGGAACAGGAGTTAAAGTCAGGGAAGATGGCACAGCACACGAACGTCCAGGTAATTTCATTAAAATGTAACAAAACTGCAATAATATTGTTAATAGATTAGTTAGATTGGATGTTAAAAGATGATTGACATTCATTTACTCATCCTGTGTATACCTTGTCTGGTGCTTGCAAAAATCGTGCAATTGACTTTAGTATTTTAAAGCATACCGTGATGATAAAACTCCATGTCTATTAGCACTATAATCAAAAGAAACTATTAATGTCAACAACAACAAAATTTCTATTGTATATGAATCAATAGTTTACTAGTACATGTACATAGATTATGTACACCATCAAGTGCACTGATATCTTAGACTTTCAAAATCATGTGGTGCCGATCTTCTATGAATTAAAGATAACTGTTAAAATGAAGGGCCACACTCTCTTTAAAGGGGAGTAATTAAGAATTAATGAAAAATTGTAAGTAATTTTCAAAAATCATCTCAAAAACCAATTGGCCACAAAAGATGAAACTTGTGTGGAAGCATCCTCCCTTGGGGCTACACACCATTACCAATTAGACTCCACCCCTTACCTGAACTTACCTGAGGTAAACCGACCTGTAACATTGGCCTTTAAGTGTACAAGTTGTTTTATTTAGGTGACAAGACATCAGAATTGCGGTATTGTTTTCTACTGAATAAAGTCCTTCCCCCAGAAATCAGGTGCCTAGCTTGGGCTGCTGTTGATCCGAAATTTAGTGCTAGGTAAGTTTTTGGATAAGAGACTTAAGGAATGAGGAGAAATTGTTTGATTTGAATAAAATGCTCTAAATGCTGAGTAAACCAGTGTTGATACTTTTTTAATTATCTTTTCGCTTTTGATCTTCAGATTTGACTGTAAAAAGAGGACATACAAATATTTCTTCCCCAAAGGAAACCTGAATATACAGGTACAGAGAGATTTGTATAAATTGTGATTTATTATACCCCCGCTCAGAAGGAGAAGGGGGTATACTGTTTTACCTTTGTGTGTCTGTCTGTCTGTTTATTTTTAGCCTAAATTTTCAAACAAATTTTCATCCAAGATTTCTCAGCAACTATTTATTGTAGATGCTTTAAATTTTAACCCACTCTTTGTTTAGGATGCCATATGTTTGGATTTATTTTTGTTCCAATCATGTCAACTTCCTGTGAAATGTTGACTTTGATTATTTTGCATGTTCACATCAGAGCGGGGGTATCACTAGTGAGCATTGGCCCACAGATATCTTGTTTAAGGTATCCGATCCATATTAGGACTTAATTTTCTAACCTTGAACATCCATCATGTATTAAATACTCTGATATTAATTTGAAGCATTTTAGAGTAGAAAAGGATTTACCAAGAGAAATTTTCAAAACTGTTTTTACCCAAGCGGTAATTAATTAATGAAGATTGCATTAAGGTCTATGGGGACAAGAAAATTTTGAAAATGAAAGAGTAAATATTAAGAATATTAATAAATGCTTTGATGAAAAGATGTATTTAATCAATAGGAACAGAAAAACTATTGAAAACAAATTTTATACTGGATAGATTTTTTTTAGAATTGATTTTTATAGATTAAAAGGAAAGCGGGGCAATTCTTCAAGAGCAGGAAAAGGTCATATATTAGGACATATTCTGCTTTTACATACTGATACTTAAACATGAAAATTGTGTTTAAAGACCGAACATTTTTACCGGGTGGTAAATCTCAGGTGAGGGCGAGCTTATTTTATAGAGAGCCTCCGGGGCTTGCAGTCTACCTGCGGTCGTGAACGTTGCTGATCTCTATACACAGGGAACAAATTAATACACAGGAAATAAATAATTAGTCAGAATTGGTCTTATTTGTTCTTATTGTTCTAAACGTCCATATGAAGCGATTTTATACGGAAATGAATCCAATCTAACAGTTGGACTGTACGTTCTACATCGAAGTCTGTGTTGTCCGAATTTTCTCTAAACACACTTGTGTAAAGCACACGAAAATAATGGCAGTAAATTAATTCTGCTTATAAAATAAAGCTCAATACATTGTGTTTAGCACTTGCCATTGTTTAATGTAGTTAATTTCAACAAATTATAGTATGTTAAGAAAACCATGCGATCAATAATCTGAATGTGGAATCTAGGCAGCAATGTTACGACGATGATGGAGTTCGTTTCCCAACTCGTGCACCAAGTTTTACCAGTAAATAAAACTTTATTAGATCATACGTTTGTTTTAAAAAGAAAATTTGATATATTTTTGATCTGTTCATCTTTGTGGAATTTATAAGGTCACGCAAATTCAAATATTAATTGTGTAATTACAGTTACCGGTACTAAATGATTAATTTTCATAGTTAATTTCGGTAATGTTAAAAATCGAATTTTTGTTTTCCCCTTTAAATACGTGATGGAAGATATCAAAGATAATGTTGTTAATTGCTAGTAAACAGAATTCCACGGACCTGGTCAGATCACGCTCGGACGATCACGTCAATCAAACTGGGCACTATTGTTTCAAACTTGATTGACAGGCTGCATCGTTTTGAAGTTTGTAGAGGTAAAAAAGGGGGCATTTGTAAAATGTTCAGCCTTTAAGTATACTGAGTATTAATCCTATACATATCCGTTATGCATCCAGATTCATTGAATCTGGGGCTATTATGGATTGGATATCTTAACATGTTTAATTTGAACTTGTAAGTGTCAGGAACTGAAATTAATTTACTATCAGATTATTCTTCTCTGCCTGAATCAGTAAAGGTGTTCCATTGATTTTGTAGATGATGCAAGAAGCAGTGGATAAGCTGATTGGTGAACATGACTATAGAAACTTTTGTAAAATGGATGTTGGTAATGGAGTTGTAAACTACACCAGGAAAATCGTGTCGGCTGAAATTTCCGCTGTGGATGAAGGGTGAATATTTACAACATATCAATTAAATTGGTTTTGTTTTGTTTTATTTATTTTGTTTGTTCAAGGATCATGAGTGCATTTATGACTGACTCGTGCACATGCAATATTAACTTAATGACTAAAACCCACTATTTTTGTATAGAGAAGAGGGCTACCAGCTGTGTGAGTTGACCATTGTAGGCCTAGCATTCCTGTGGCATCAGATCCGCTGTATAGTTGCTTTGTTGTTTATGATAGGGCAGGGGAAAGAAAAACCTGAGGTAAAAGCCAAAAATGTTGCTGTAAATTGGTCATTTCTGAAGTTTATAAGACCTGATAAAAGTAGTACTTAATGTTGCATAGAGAAATAATTCTCAGCAGTCAGTTTTTGCTTTATTGTTATAGATCATTGATGAGTTGCTGGATGTGGAAAAGAACCCTAGAAAACCTCAGTACACCATGGCCTCTGGTAAGTTTGTTTATGGAAGGGATTTTTAGAATCTACATGTAATCATATACATTATAATCGTTCATATCACAGGAGTCAGAAGTTTTATCAATAATTAAGCTAAAATAGAAAAATAATACACCCTCTACCAAAAAAATACCTTGATGGCAACACATTTTTTGAGGCTCCACCTGAAAAATTACATCTTGGTTCAGCTGGGAGATTTTTGTGAGAAATTCTATACTGTGGTTTTTTAGCTCACCGAGACGAAGTCGGGGGAGCTTATGCTATACCCCCGGCGTCTGCGTCCGGACCTAGTTAAAGTTTTTGTTGCAGGTCCTGTATTTAAGTTATAACTTGTCCTATCTTTACCAAACTTGCATGGATGATGCATCTGGACCTACTTATGGACTTAAAAGACTTGGATGCTGAATCTGGGCTATGAATTTCAGAAGCTGGAGGAGATTAAGGTTTTTGGAGCTGGTTAAAGTTTTTGGTGCAGGTGCCCTTTGATAGCAATTTCTTAACTTCACCAAAATTGCATGGATGGTGCGTCTTATGATACTGATGCATCAGACAGGCTTGAATGCTGAATCTGAGCCATAGGTTTTGGTCGGATGCTGGAGGAGGTTAAGGTTTTTAGAGCTGGTTAAAGTTTTTGGAGCAGATGCCCTCTTGTGATTATATCTTAGTTATTACTGGTCCTAACTTCATCAAACTTGCATGGATGGTACATCTTATGATACTGATGCACCTGACAGGCTTGAATCTGAATCTGAGCCATAGGTTTCAGATGCTGAGGAGGTTAAGGTTTTTGGAACTGGTTAAAGTTTTTGAAGCAGGTGCCCTCTGATGATTATATCAAGACCTTAATGTATAACACGATACAATGTCATATCATATGTTACAATATCATATTGCATCATTATTTATTACAGTATTATATTGTATTATATGATATATATTGTAAGTATCATAGGATGCAATATCGTATTTTATATTATTGTATTGATAAACATTGTATCTTATAATACCATATGAAATGAACATATGATTATCATACAATTTTTTAACATATGATATAGTAATAAGATATTGTGTCAAAACAGTATCCATGAATATCCAAGATCATTAACTATGATTTTCATAAAATATGATAAAGGTGGTCTCATAAAGGTGATGCCTCGTCTCGGTGAGCTTTGTAATCTGTGATTACCTATGTTTATGTATGGGGGAAATTCACACTGGTAAATTATGCATCCATTGTATCTAATACCCACGCATATTGCTTGACACTGGAAAACGTGTATTAAACCACCAGCGTAAAATACCACTTTTACAGTGATCGGAATGGCTTAGCCTTTTATTTAAGCAGAAATTTCAAACCTATGTGACAATTACGACCCTTTTCCAGTTGTTTTTTCACCTCAATAGCTCATCCTGGACCCCATGCTGTAAAAAAAGAAAGTCTTGCCATTCTGGTGTATTTTTAGTAGAAGGTGTATTTAGCTCTCAGACTCCTGTGTATGTATCAAGTGTTGAAAAAGTACATATATCAATATGCATTTCACCCTCTTTAATTCAGAGTTGCCATTAAATCTCTTTGATGCTGAATTTGCAGCAGATGTGGAATGGACTTATGAAGCAGGTAATGAAAGTTAACCTATATAATTATCAAGAATATTAAACTTTTAAATCCTTTTATAAACATTAAACAGGGTTTTGTTTAGGCCAAAAAAAAATCAGTGATTTGTTTCTCGGGCACCGCCACATCAATAGAATAGCTGCATCATACTTTTTTATTATTGTTTTTCTGGATTTTTCATACCTTATTAGCTCACCTAAGCCAGCTCAAGTGAGCTTTTCTGATCAAAGTTTGTCTGTTGTCTGTTTCAAATTTCATCTTCACCAGAACCATTGGGCCAAATTCAGCCAACCTTGGCACAAATCATCCTTGGGGGAAGGGCTTTCAAGATTATTCAAATAAAGGGCCAGGTCCTCTTGTGATAATTAAGAATTATTGATAATTTGATTTGTTGGGTTTTTTTTTAAATCTTCTCAAAAACCAATCAGCCAGATAAGCTGTAACTGTGGAAGCATCCTCAGGTAGTGTAGATTCAAGTTTATTCAAATCATGATCCCTGGAAGTAGGGTGTGGCCACACTGGGGACAAAATTTTACATAGAAATATGTAAAGAAAAAAGTTTAGAAATCTTTTTAAAATATAGTTGGCCAGTATAACATGTGTGGAAGCATCTTCAGGTTGTAAAGATTCAAGTTTGTTCAAGTCATTATTACCAGGGGTAGGGTGGGGCCACACTGGAGGGTCGAATTTTTGAATAGGAAAATCAAGAAAATCTCAGAAACCATTTGGCCAGAAAAGCTGTAACTTGTTTGGAACCATCTTCAGGTAGTGTAGATTTAAGTTTGTTCAAATCACGATCCCTGATCCCCTCTTTATTTAGAGAAGACAGTCATAAAAAAAATTAGCGGTTCATGGGGACATGATTTAGTGGGAAACATTCTGGTAAGAACACATACTTTGATGTATGCGAAAGTTAATACAGATTAATTCAAATTCAAATTTTGATAAGGAAATTTTGATGTATCATTTTATCGGTGCATACTGTGACATTACTTTTGGATCAACCCTCGTACATGTACCAATTAGTGGCAATGTAATGTAGGTATTGAGCGAGCATGAATAATGATTCTACCACAGTAACTGCTTGGGTCACAGATTGACATTGCTGCTAAGGTGAGCAATGTGGCCCAATGACCTCTTGTTTCTTTTTCAACAGATTGGCATGAAGAGAACATTAAGCATTTGCAGCAGATCTGGGCACAGCACATCATCAGGTAGCTGGTTTAAATATTTTGTTTCCTGAGTGTATATATACAAAGTGTAAAGAGGGGAATTCCGTTTTTAGCTCACCTGAGCTGAAAGCTCAAGTGAGCTTTTCTGATCACATTTTCTCTGTTGTCCATCCGTCTGTCTGTAAACTTTCAACCAAATTTGGTACAAAGCATCCTTATGGTAAGATGAATATAAATTGCAGAAATGAAAGACCAATCTTTATTCAAAGCGGAGAAAACCTCGAAACTGTAGAAAAAGGGGGGTGCACTTCTTCTCAAGAACTACTGAGTCAAATTCAACGTAATTTAGCATAAATCATCCTTATGGAGAGCAAAATATAAATTGCAAAAATTATGGACTAATTCTGTTTCAAATTTGAGTAATTTACGAAAATAATAATAAAGAGAGAATGGGGTCAATCAGTTTATAACTTCGGGTTCGGTATTTCATATATCGTAAACCAGGTTCTTTGTTTGAAGCAGCCATGTTAGACGCATGATAAACGGGTCAAACTAACAAAGATGAATTCGTTTGTTGTGCAACAGTTTACTTGTGAAGGGAATATTTGAAACATGCAAAATATATTTGTGCCGATTTTGTGAAGTAAATTGAGGTTAAATCTTTCAGTGTGTTGACATTTTCACTACTGACGGTGGTTTTAGCTTGTTTTGATTTTCGTTTGATTTTCGTTAATTATGTCTATTAAATTGAGGGGAACTATCGCCTGTATTTTGGAATATTTACGTATCAAATCAAACAAAGACTTTGGAAAATCAGACAGCTGATTGTTTACCTGTGCAAAATGAGCAAAATCTGATGCACTAACAACATGTTAAAAAATACTAGGCTATTTATTCTATTGGTAATTTGGTACATTGTTTGTTTTAATTTCTTACAATTTTCTATTTACTAACCGTATCTGAGAGTCAAGCTTCGAGTTATAAGCAAGATACAGAGCTTTGCGCACAATGCTATGTTTGTACACAGCTAGAGCTGTGGTCATGCTTTAGTTCGTTTATAGCGAGCTCTAACGACAACGCATGGGTGAAGAGAAAATTCAGACTACTGCTACCTTTGACACACTTAAAATTCTGTTGTCAGATTTTTACCCACAATTCCACGTAAATTGCAAATGGCTACCAATGTCATGATCTCATGAGAACAGGTAAAATGAATTTTAAGAATGTCATGCATTTAAAAAAGGAATAAAATATTCTGCTGATTCTAAAAACTGGTTTGCAACTATATGTTTTACATTATTTGCTTGGTAAATTGTTCGGAGCATTATGACTTTGACGGAAACTGTCAAGTGATTGTCTGCACTAACATGACGTCACAATGTCTAGACTAAGCACGCAACCTTTAGCATAGCCGAAATGAATAAATAGATAGGTGGATCCAACTGTGCACGTTTCTGATAAATCTGATAGTGAAATTGTGATCGTTGTTAATGGTTTCACCCTCCAGATCGCCACAGACATTGCCTTGATTGACATCACTTTAGAATTTAATTAGGTCCACGCTTGTTAAAAGTAATTAATTTCATTAAGGGCAGAATACTTAATACTAGGTCTATTTTAAACATTGATTATGAAATAAAGAAATTACTGCACTGTATTAGTTACAATAAATCCGTATCAAAGAAATTATCATTGTTATAGGGAATTTGTACGAAATTTTGTAGGATTTTCAGAAGTTGCTCCGTCAACATCTTGCTCTGTTGGCACAGAACCTTAACTAATCGGTCCTTGGTTTTTTTATCGGTCTTGCCAACAGGACCGAAAGATTTCAAGAATTCTAGAAGTTCTAATTTTAATTAGATTGAAATAATGCGCGCAAAATTTTATAAAGTATATCGGACAAAAATCAAAGCGTTTAGGCCATGCCCACCTCATTTGTAAAGCATGCAAACCTACTATGCAAGGAGTGAACTATACTATTCATAAAACAAACCACACCGTACAAGAAACGAATTGTACTGTTCAAAAAGCATACCAAACTGAACTGTGCAACTGATGAAATTGCACGTTTCAGGGTCTGTAATTGAAAATTGTTGATATTTTTCAAAAATCTTCTTCCCAAAAACCTTTTGGCCAGAAAAGCTGAAACTTGTGGGGAAGCATCCTAAGGTAGTATAATTCAAATTTGTTCAAATCATGATTCCTGGGGATAGGCTGGGGCCAAAATAGGGGTCAAAGGACTATATATGATTTGAGCCTAAAACGGCCCCTGAAAATAAACATCATTTTACTGTCATTCTTTGTTTTCTTTGTACAGATATACATGTAAAGTTTTTCATAATTTCCATTTTGATTCAAGTGCCCACAATTTAGAAATATGATCATAAAGTTTACCTTTTCCTGCAGTTTTCGCATTTTTAGCATAAAACGGCTTGCTTTTAAGCAGTTTTTCTTTCAAAAGCATTGAGCGCATGCTTGAACAAACAAAATATTTTCATTAGATATGTATCTATCCAAGACTAATAAGTGACAAAAAAATTTTGCTCGTTCAAAGCTGCGCTCCATATTTCCCATTCGAAAAACGATAAGAAAAATGTCAATTTTGACTAATTTTGATTGAATTATTCATTGGAATAAATAGAGAAAGATCTTCAAAAATCTACTACATAAACCATACGGCCAGAAACACTGAAACTTGTGTGGAAGCATCCTCAAGTAGTGTAGATTCATTTTTGTTCAAATCATGTTCCTGGGGTTAAGGATGTGCTACAATTGGTGTTAAAATTTTTACAAAAGAATAGAGAAAAATCTTCTTGCTGTGTATATTTGGAGAAATTTGAAAATCTTTTTAAAGATTTATTCTACTAAATTGTCTAGATGTTTTGTATTTGATAGCATATTGTTGCTCAGGTGATCTCTGTGGCCCCTGGGCCTCTTGTATCTTTGATATCAGAAACTGAGTAACTAATAAATAATGGTTCAATCATTTAAAACAAGTTTCCTTCTATAATTTGAATTATTCAATAACAATTGGATGTCTGATATTGGATGTATGATTAACTTATGTCTTGACCTGTAACATTGTTCATCTTCAGGGCATCTATGATCAGGAGAATGTTAGAGGACATGGACAAGGCAAAAGTTGAAACAGGTATATATATATTAGCTTTATACCTCAATGAAAATAGATGTCCATTGTACAGTTATTTTAAACATTTCTTAATGTTATGATAACTTAATGTTTTGTAATTATTTTTGTGATGTACAGATGAATCTCGATAACTCAAACTTCAGGGGACCTTGATTAACTTTGAGAGGTCAAAAGTTTTTAAAAGTTCAAAAATTTTTGTTCCAGTCATTTTTGTTAAAATATTTTAGTAGAAGGAAGTTTACATTCATAACATGGAAGGATACTGTATGCAGGGAAATATTCAGCCCCGTTTTATTTTGCCCCTTTTACCTTCGATGTCCATGTTTGAATTTAAGACTGGGCGAATTCCAATGTCTCAAATTTTATTTCTTTTTACACTACTGTATCTGGGTGAATTTAAGAGTCAGCGAAGCCTTTTGCAAGTGTAGAAGGGTGAAAATAACACGGGCGAAAATAACCCAGTACAGTAGTCTAACATGGTTTCAATCGTATTTTTAGCTTCTTTACTTCATTTCAACAATAAAGAACTTAGTTTTGAGTAGGTGATTTAGAATATTTAATTTTTACAGTTAAAAAAAGTACTAGGTATTTTTTGTGAGGGCACCTGAGTCAATGAAGTGACCATGAATTTTAGATGCTGGAGGAGGTTAAGGTTTTTGGAGCAGGTTAAAGTTTTTGGAGCAGGTGCCCTTTGATAGCCTTGTCTAAGTTACTACTGGTCTTATCTTCACCAAACTTGCATGGATGGTGTGTCTTATGATAATTATGCACTTGACAGGCTTATATGCTGAATCTAAGCCATAGGTTTCAGCATACATGTTAATTCTACCGATTTATGTGCAAGTCTACCGATTTTTAGCTTTGTCTCCCGCCTACCGGTTTTATTTGAAAATCTACAGCTTTTCTTCAAAATACGTTACTTGTTTTGATAGACAGCCATTTTGGAAGCCATTGTGGTCCAAAATTCTCAGCGGGTTTGAAATTAGCGCATGACTTTGAATCGGAGGCATACAAACGCTTTTTTAAGTCAGGTGAATGATAAGTTTTTAAGCATGTTTTTTACATTGAACGATGAAAGAAGCCCCTTACAGTGATTACGTTAGTTACAAGACATGCCGATATTATCCTCGCCAAGGAAAAAGAAGTTTTGCAATTCCACACATGGCTTTAACGATGACTGAACTTATCTTTTAACTTGGCCATAACAGTTAACTTGACTTGCAGTTTATTGCAACACTGCCTGATTTGTGATAAGCATGTAAACATCGTTTTTTATATTGAAAAAGAATATAAGATTTCCTACTAGTTTTTACTTCTCTTACATGTATATGTTAAATTTTGGCAACTTAACCTATCTTTACTGAACAAAGGCAATTGTTAAAAAGTCTCTGCACTCAAAGATTTTTTTCTTCAAAAATATAGCTTAATCAATTCAATGATAAATGCATGCAAACCTTTTTATTGCATGTGTTGATATTACTAAATTTCAAAAGTCTTTTATAGTTTAGTTGATATCGTTAATTACTAATCAGAAACTCTTATTACATATATGTAGTACAGAGGGTTCCACTTAATCTAATAGCGGTTAATCTGATAATTCGGTTAATCTGATATAATATCAAAACACCAAACCATTTCTTATATATCCCTTTATATTTTTTCCTGATAATCTGATAGGAAAAAATGTCATTTTCGGTTAATCTGATAGGATTGTGACAGTGTAATATTGATTCCCCACCCTTTTACACCTGTATAAACCTATGTTTTTTTGGTTGACACCCCTCTTGTGTACACAGTAACTCTTTCCATGGCATTAGTTACACTTCAACACACACAAGGGGCTCCTTTCTTCGCAAGATGAAAGCTACCGACATCGGTAATTGTTTCGGTAAATCTGATAATTCGGTTAATCTGATATAATATCAAAACACCAAACCATTTCTTATATATCCCTTTATATTTTTTCCTGATAATCTGATAGGAAAAAATGTCATTTTCGGTTAATCTGATAGGATTGTGACAGTGTAATATTGATTCCCCACCCCTTTTACACCTGTATACACCTATGTTTTTTTGGTTGACACCCCTCTTGTGTACACAGTAACTCTTTCCATGGCATTAGTTACACTTCAACACACACAAGGGGCTCCTTTCTTCGCAAGATGAAAGCTACCGACATCGGTAATTGTTTCGGATGACTGCACACAGGACTATCCTTACCTGTGTACAATTTTAATTGTTTGTTTACTTACCAATCGCATGTGTTAATTTCATGCTGGGCTTGCACCATTAAGAAGTATTTAAACGTAATTTTTGAATAAAAAATGACAGGCTTTGAAACATGTGACACCGAGGAAATTCTGACTACTTTCAATTTTACATCGTGGTAGAAAACTTATAAATAAAATCAAATATTTTTTTATCATGCATAATTAATTATTTAAGAGCATTTTATAACAGAAAAAGAATTAAAATAAATAGTTCAATTGAAAAGAGGTACTGTTCAGACAGCCATTTCAACTTATTACTTCCTGTCAAAATGGCGGCCACTTTAAAACCATCGTAATGTAAAGAAACATTTTCTTTTGGGCATTTACAAACAAAATAAAGACTTTCATGCTATTTCATTGCTATTGCAAGGTAAATTATTTCATTTCAAACTGTTGACATACAAATTATATCCTTTCATTGGTAAATTATGTCTTGAAACAATTTATATTTAATTCTATACCAAAATCAAAGACCACAAAACCGCTAAATCGGTTATTCTGATTTTCGGTTAATCTGATAATTTTTCCCTGACAAATTGTCTATCAGATTAAGCAGAACCCTCTGTATATAAAAATCTGTGCTTTGAAATATGCGTGAAAAAGGCCGCGCGCAATGCTACTGCTTTTTGGTTCTAAATCTACCTATTTTTCAGAACTGGAGGTTAACATGTATGGATGCTGTAGGAGGTTAAGGTTTTTTGAGCAGGTTAAGGTTTTTTTAGCAGATGCCCTTTGAGTACTATTAATTCCAGTTACACATCTTAAATCATGGCACTAAAATATCATCATCATTATAAATACACAGTGCCTGCAGGCTCGATTGAAACGTATACACACTGAAACAAAACATCATGAGGTAGTGCACTTGTGATTATGCAGGAAAAGAAGCCATTCTTTAAAAAAAATGGTTTTATTTGAAACTTCATCATCATTATTAATACACCGTTGAGCTGTCTGCATGTGTTTACCAGGGTAGACTACAATTACCCGATTGACACATGTGTACACTATACAACACAGAGACTGCTGATACTCATGTTCATGTACAAAAAGAAGTCATACTTAAAGTAATTTTATTTAAAATAATTATTAACTCCATTGTGCATATCCCAAAATATTTAATCACAATGTATTTTTGTAAAGCATTTCAGTAGCCAATTCTGTTTATCATTGCTCACTTTTCTATCATTCAAATTCGACAGTTAACATCACGATGACATTGACCAATTTGGCTTTTTTTTATGTGATATAATTTTTATTCTGGATTTTTTTTTCATTTCAAGTTCAATGCAATTGGAAAAAACCATGTGTTAGGTTTCTTGGTGACAGACATTTTAAGCTAACCTTCAGTTAAACATAGTTTAAGAAAATATTGATGTAAAATAAATATTGTATGCTTTAAAATAACTTCATAAGATAAAAACCATGAAGGTTTGCAGTGCAGAAGAGAAAGACTCAGTGAGAAAAACATCAGACATACTAAAACTGTGTGGCTTGTAATGAATAATTACATCATCGGTACTAATTTTCACTTAGTGATCAATGATAGAAAATCATCTTATTAAAGGCTTCTTAAAGGTAAATTTAAAGAAGTTTGGACATTTAGGACCTATAACCTCTAGCTTAAAGATGACTTAAAGGGGGGTTAAAGAACTAATATCCTTTATACTCCTTTATACTCCTATAAGTCATTTTTAAGTCCTTGCTTAACGATGGCTTTTTGCCCTGTGAGCACTGGAGACTTTTATGATATTGAGGGCATAAAAACTAAGTCTTCTAGAGGAGTGTGTTTACCGGAAGTTACATTGACCTCCATGTTGAACGTATACCAGAAAGATTTCATGCAGGTTTTTAATTAAATGAGTTGAGAGACAATATCCAATCAGAGAGCATGTTTTATACAAAATCATATACACTATTGTTTTAGTGGAATTGAAAATAATACAGAATGAATCAAAGATCGAGTTGAAGGCCTTGAATCCTGATGCAGTCATATAGTGATGCATTGTAGTTTACAGGTGAGGCTGCCCAAAGTTAATTCTACGTTTAATGTCGCCTCAAAAATATCAAACCTACGAAGGAGGGTAATAAAATTAAAACAAACAAACTTTTCAAAGAAGTGATATTTATATCAATACAAATACTGTGTGTTTAAAGACTAATAATCCCATTGAGTATTTGATGTATAATCCTTAATGTGCCCTAAGCATTTCGGATTTCTACAGATTGCAGTACATGTATTTTAGTTGCAAAAAGTAAAATCGAACTGGAAAAAATAGAATTAAAAATTTGGGTTTGTTTGTTTTTTTAAAACGACAATTTCTCCTAAATCAATGTGGGCAGGTAACATTAATTAAACATAGAATTAACTTTGGACAACCTGACAGAATACAGGAATACTGCTCGCCTAATTGTTGTAAATTACCCCCATGCAGAAATTTGAAAGCTGACAACTTTTTACTTGTGTAGGCATGTTTAATAACTATTACTATTATGTTTTTACAGACAGTGATATTGCACCTTGGGCTGACTTGAGTGGTCCTGTCTGTAACCAAGCTGATTGGATTCTTCCTTCAAAGGGCAAAGTTCACAAACCTCTCCTTGAAAGACAGCTTTGTGGTAAGATTCCCACCTCTATTGTTAACCGATACATATGGAGTGCCTCAACTGCCTTATATGGATGATATTCATGTTACGATGATGATACTTCAACATTACATGGTGATAGTTTATCATTTTATGCTGATACTTCACCATTAGATGCTGATACTTTGTCTGCTAATACTTTAACATAATATGCTGATACTTCAACGTAACATGATGATACTTCTTCATTTGACACTTAATCATTACATGCTGATATTTTGATATTACATGCTGTTACTTCTTCATTACATGATGATACTTTGTCTTTTTATGCTGTTATTTTAACATTACAAGCTGATGTTTCATTATATGATGGTATTTTAGTATGCGGTGGTTCTAAAAATAGTTATAAGCAACGGGATCTTGACATGTTAAAACTATTGATATTACCATGAAGAAAGTATTGGACTCAAATCGAGCTACTGTAATGTCTCGTGTTTAGCCGGCACCTGTCTGTAATACCCACCACCAAAGTTGGTCATAAAATGCTAAAAAAAAAAACGCTATTCCTATTGTATAAAAGGTACATACCCAAAAAACAAAGAAATTTTCAATCAAGATTTTTGAAAAGTCATTGATGAGCATGCATTAATAATGTTATCAAAGCATTTAAAAGTAATATTGTTTGCGGATCTAAACTAAAACAACCGGCCGTTACAACAAAAGAAATGACTTAATTAATAATTAGTCCAATGCTTTTATTATTGTAAAATAACATTCACAAGAAATGTTTGTATGTCGTATATCGTCATTATCAAGTCGTACAAATTATCAAGTCATACAAATTCTGTATTTTTAACAGTGTCTATGTAAAGCAATAACATTTAACAGCATAACGGGACACAAATCAAATCCTTATATTATTGCTTATCTTCCTGCACTCGAATAACCTGTGCATGCTTCACCGTAAATTATTAAACAAACATTGACCACGAGAAGAGTCAACATGTGGCTTTTTACGTAATGGCAAATACACTGGCGAGAACTTGTTTGATACAAGGAACAGTGGCCTGAGTGGATCAATATTCTAATACATGGAAATAAAATTAACGATAAGGTATTTTTGACAATTTTCCTCTGGATTGCAATATCTTACATGAAGTCAGACGTTCACCATTTAAACTAGCAGAAAATATTATTAATCCTCAAACAAGGCCTGAAACTCAACGCCATTGTTAATTACCTGCTTCTGATCTCGGCCGATAGTGACCAGAGTTTAAAACTATGTAAAACTTTGTTTAAATTATAATTCTATTTTCATTAACAGTTCCCATCACTAGATGAACAGTTTTGACTGATGTTTATATGTATTTTTGAAATGCGCAATACTGTGACAACTTCCAGCCAAGATCAGAAGGCTATAATTGTACTGAGTTGTAATTATACCTTAGGGAAAGATGCTGCAACTCCTCAGTTGAAATATTCTATAACTTTGTATGATTTCAGACAGTTTAGAGGATAGAATGGAACATTATGCCAAGAGAAGAAAAATTTCTACAACACCCAGCACAGAGGAGACTTGATGAGCATATCAAGACTTGGACTGTACTATGAATGTTAATAATACAGGTCTGTTTTGGTTCAGCTCAGTAGGTGAAGAATAAATGTTGAATTGTACAGGAGGTTTATTCCAAGAGATGAAAAACTCATTTCATGACAGGGCACAATGTGACTTATTGTTTGTGGTTATGTGTGGGAAAATGTAAGAAATATTGATTTGTTTATTTCGTTGTTATTTAGAATTAGTTGAAGGATAAACATTTCCCAATTGACAATAAATGGGACATGGTTGAGTGTTACATGTATTTAGTAGTCATTTTCATGCTGTGAAATTTCATATTTGTTCTTCAAAAGGTTTCAATGTTTATCAATGATTCTGTTTAGATGTAGTTGTTCATTTTTTTCTTCTTTCAGGAAACTTCCTTTTATGAAGTTTTCTGTAATTTTTCAAAAAAAAATTCTTATGTTTACGCAAGAAACTATGGCATGGTTTTACGTGTTTATTATATCTAGTGGTCAATGTCTAAAGAAAGAAACTAATTGAAAGATAAACACACATTGACATCAGTGGGTGTGCTGTGAATTTGCAATTTGCTTTAAATGGGATTATAATGATTGATGTATGTATCCAGTTTCATTCTTTTACAACCTTCACAAGTGGGTGCCATATTTAATTACAGTATTTTGGTTTACTTAC
The DNA here is from genome assembly GCA_033439105.1 of Magallana nippona. NCBI lineage: Eukaryota > Metazoa > Mollusca > Bivalvia > Ostreida > Ostreidae > Magallana > Magallana nippona. The sequence goes on from CM065922.1 coordinate 33,665,785, forward strand.
ATGCTGTTAATTTAGAAATGGGAAATGTTCAGTGTATTGAGTCACAGCCCATTAAAATTGAAATATGTACAAATGATGATATTCATGAACATATTATACATGTGTACATCATGTGGAAAGGAATTTGGGTTTTGTTTTCATTACTATTTATTTCAATGCCATAATGCTGCCACATTGATTTTCTAGTCATTGGATTTTGTCTCCAAGATAAAAGGTTGCAAATTTTATTTATATATATATATATATATATATATATATATATATATATATATATATATATATATATATATATATTACAGTTTTAAAACAGTCAAATTTTATAACAGTTGTATTTGATAGATATTTTATGAGTATAGAATAGATTTTTTAATTTATAATTTTATTCTTATTTTATTTTTTAAAGAAAATAGTTGATGTTGAATACTCTGAGCATTGGAAATTAGATAAGATTTGTGGAACATACTGATAGCCATTTTCCATTGTTAAGGAAACAATTTACATGGCAATAACAATATTCTCAAGATCGATTTTCATTAAAATATTTTTGTTCAGTATAGCATGTGTATGATTTTATTTTATTTTCAAAGTTGAAAAGAAAATTTTAATGTTGGTCTACAGGAATACTCATATTCAGTCAAGGTGCATATTATCTATAGTTTTATATATATACACAGTTTATATGTATTAGTGTTATTTGATGTTACATACTGTAATTGAAAGAGCTTCCATGTCATGATGTTTGTTTGTGGTAGCTGTCATTACTTGGGTAAGCTTTGTATTCTCTATCAACAGTATAATTCGGGGTTTGAATCAGGATCTGATGTTGTATATTGTGTTTCAGATAGATGTCAATGAAGAAGATCTGATTAATTTTCCTTACTTTCTTATCATTTAAATTCTATTCCTCGTCCAATATATCTTAAAATTCTGGTTAATGTTTATATTCAGTTGGAAGCCCAAGTAGTGTTAGTGAAAGGAATTCAATACCCACAAAATGTCTACAAACAAACAATTGTTAGTTTAAAAAAAAAAAAATAGTTTTATAATTTGATTCAACACAATTTTTGGAAGTAGGAGAATGATTAATATTTAATACATATGTAGATTGAGGTGTTCAACTTACTTGTAGCATTAAAATAAGAATAGAATTTAGATCATCGTGCCAAACATTAAATTATATTTGTTGATGTAATGTACTGTAATTATGTGTTTATATTCATATATTTAAATTGTGTATTGAGTGTCCTAGTCGAGGTTCTGGGTTTTTTCTCTATTTGTTTTTGGTTTTTTGATGATTTGGTTTGCTATAAAATTTTGTTAAAATGTTTATGTATTGTAGAGGTTTATAATGCTGCTTGTCATTTAAAAGCTGGCAATAAAGCATTTAGTGTGAGTAAAGCAGGCCTCTATGAGTAGCAAATGTACTGAAATACTGGGTTTTATTTAATGAATTTAACCTAGAAAATAAAAAAAAAAAGGAATTCTGACCCCAGGGAATCTTTTTATTTTTATAGATTCATGGTGTCTTTCATGAATTATAAATTTCTCTGGTCATTATGAGGGATAGCTTTATCAGATGCCTAAGTGATTACCAAAATGATTTTCATTGATTGTAAAAAAAAAAATCAAAAGGAAATTAAATTCATTTATACTTGAAGGGCTGTTATACTTTTTATTTGTTTACATAATCATGTTTTGTTTAATAAAATGAAATTGTTGATCTGATAAATTTAGAAATTGGAAACCAAAGGAATTTGTTGTTTAAGATGTTCTTTTTAAAAGAAAATGTGTAGCTTTAAAGAGGAATGTAATCATTGACAATGAAGATGGAAAAGAAAGTATTTTTGAAATGCAGTAATTTGGTTGACATTTAGATATCACTGACTGATTGTTAACATTCATAGTGAATTATAATAAAAATTGGGTTCTGTTAATATTTTTTTAGTACAAATGTCACATCTATACTTAGAAAAAATCTTTATAAGTACATTCAATAGCAATATGATGATGTTTGGATTTTTGTTGTTCATATATTTCTTGATATACAGTGATCTTCCACTTAGAATCATTTATATAAATTAAGGCTTCCATGATGATTCACTTAAGAGCTGATGTTGCCATGCAGACATTTATACATAAAAATTGGAATAAATTCATAAATTGATGTAAAATTGTTGATATGCATATATTCAATGGAATAAACGTTACTTGTACATGTTGTGATATTTCATTTTTACCAGTGCGTTATTTGTAATTAAATATCAATAGGAGGTTGTTTTTTATTACTGGTACAATTAACAAAGTATGAGTGCGAATATGGCTTTTATTTTCATGCAGTCGTAGGTGCAAAGTTATAACTTTCTTTCATGTTGTGTTTTTATTCAAAAATAGCTGCAGGTCAGTAGCTCCCTCGGATGGACGATCTGGGAGCTACAGTTCCGTGTATTTAAATGTTGCAACTTATGGCGCACAAAAAATAGCGACTGATTAATCTTATTTTCAAACACAATCTGTACAAATATTTGATTTCAAAAAAAAATTCTGACATTTTACTACAGATATTGTCGCTTTACTTGCCTCTGATATTCTTTTAAACGCCGTCACAAATAGATAAGTATTTTGATATGAATTGTGAAAGTGATTCTGAATTTCTACAGCACATTGATTTTTGTTATTTAATTGATAACAAAAAAGCATGTATGTACACAAAAGGTAAATTGAAACGTTTATTTAGACATATATCTTTTT